>JAAIFI010000096.1:0-101899 GCA_011032875.1 Phlebia tremellosa | reverse complement strand
ACGAATCAACTCTACTGGTCTCTGCGCTCACGAATATATAGTCAGAATAAATTTCCCAGGTTTTTTGGGTGCCCTAAAACTGGTCTAAACTGGTCCGTGAAATTTACCGCGTTTGCTTGTCCGCAACTGTATGAGAATACGTCCGCGGAGCCCTCGGCACGCTCGCCACATAAGCGCTTATTTGTTCAATTGTGCGAGTCGTTGCTCACCTTTACGCTTTCACCAACCTCCATCTAACTTTCACCTACATCGTCCTAGCACTGCGCTCTTTCGTGCCACTAAAGCTCTCCTAGAGTCTTGCATAATATTGCAACGCATACTTACACTTACAACGCACTCGCTCTGGAATCGATGTCAAATCGCGTGACGGTCGCACTGCTCGTCGTGGACGTGCAAGAGGACTTCTGCCCACCTGTATCCGTCTCCTCCCTCCTTTGCTCGCAGATCCGCTGACCCGCCTTACCTTCTACCTTGCCTCTCATCCACCTCCAACGCTTGCGCCTCCCACCTCACCTCGGTGCTTTAACGCAGAACGGCGCCCTCGCGGTCCCCGACGGACGCTCCATCCTCCCCGTCCTAAACTCCCTCCTCTCCCACCCACGCTTCGCCCTCAAACTCGCCACGAAAGACCACCACCCACCCGACCACGTCTCCTTCGCCTCGCAACACGGGCCCACCTTTGAGCCCTTCACCTCCTACACCACGATCTCCAACCCCGCGAACCCGAATGAGACGTACCGAAGCAGGCTGTGGCCGGACCACTGCGTCGCTGGCACGCCGGGGAACGAGCTCGTACCGGAGCTTATGGTGGACCGGGTGGATAAGGTGATTTTGAAGGGCACGGATAGGAGGGTGGAGATGTACTCCGCGTTCCGGTCGCCGCTGCGCGACCCGCCCTTGCAGACGGCGGTGAGCGAGCTGGAGGGCGTGTTGCGGGCGGCGGGGGCGACGCACGTCGTCGTGTGCGGGCTCGCGGGGGACTATTGCGTCAAATGTTCGGCGATCGATAGTGCGGAGCTCGGGTGGGAGACGTATGTCGTGCAGGACGGGACGCGGAGTGTGGGGGGTGAGGAGGCGTGGGGGGAGGCGTGTCGGGAGATGGAGGCGAAGGGTGTGCATGTTGTTGATTCGAAGTGGGTGAAGGAGGTGCGTATCTGCCTGTTTGTGTATTTCGATACGTTTTGTTGATGCGTGTATTTCTTCCGCAGAACTTATTGGCGAATACCTCCACGGCGTAGTTGTCTGGGATTTATCTAGACGCAATGCCATTTCTACTAGACAGTAATATCCTCTGTACTGCTTGATTGGTACACTGATGCATTCCCTGCAGACTTATTAGCTCACACTGTATCTGTCATGTGTACAATATTCTTTATGTTGTACTCAATTTTCGTATACTGCTACGAGGCAACCTGCGCCACAAGCTCAGACAAGATCGGTTCAAAAGGTGATATATTCCAGGCCAGATTGAAGCTACTGAAACAGTACAGGAAAATCGAAAAGGCGACAGCTTGAACTACGAACTATGTAATGCATAAACGAATAAACGGCAAAATGTGTGTCAGAATCTACGTGAGGTATGTGCGAGAGAGTGGAAGCATAAGTACGTGCGATGATGATACATACATATACAGAGCAGCAAGAATATCGAATATGGACACGAGATGAATAAAACACTCAGAAGAAAGATGAGAGCACTCAACAATTGAAATCGAAATCGATCATGATGCATGCATGTATTGTCGCGAGAGCCGTAAATCCCAGCGGCGCGCAACCAAGAAAAAGCGTCCAGTCCAGTCCGACGTGAGTGAGCCATAATCCATACCTCCCTCCCTATTCATCTCCCTCTCCCCTCCACCTCTCCTCCTACACCCTCCCCTCACCCCACCCTCCTACTACCACCCTACGGCGCCTGCGCCTCCCACCTCCCCAACGCCCTCACATCCACACTCGTCTCCCTCCCCAACACCATCTCCGCCACGACCCTTCCCGTCCCCAGACTCAAAGAAATCCCCCACGGCCCGTGCCCCGTCGCGACCCACACGCCCCCCCGCACTTGCGCGCCGTCCCCGAGGTCCGCGGCGTGCATGCGCGCGAGGACGGGTCGGCCGGTCGGGGCGACGGGGCGGAAGCAGAGGGAGGAGCGGATGATGTTGAGGGGAGATGAGGGGGATGGGGATGAGGGAGAAGGCGGTGAGGAGGAACGGGAGCGGGTGGGAGAGGAAGGAGAACGAGGAAATGATAGCAAGGCACGCGCAGTGTTCAGCAGCGCAGGCGGGACGTTCGCGAGCTCGGGCGCAGAGTCGACAGGCGGGAACGCGGGCAGGGGGAGCGCGGGCGAGTTGAGCCCGCCGAGCCAGATGTCGCCGTTCGCGCGCGAGAAGATCTCGGGCGAGTACCCCGCGGGGTCGCCGGTGAAGATCGCGTGGCACACCGGTTCGCTCTTGCTCTTCGTCTTTTTGGTCGTCTCCGCACTCTGTTCGTTGTGCCCGTTCGCGTTTTCATGCCCACCATGTAGACTCGCCGTCTTCTGCACCGGGGTTGCACTAGCAGAGTTGGGTGCCGACCGCCCACCAGCCCCAGTGGAAGGACTCCTGACGACCAACGAATGCCCCGCGAGCGCCGTCACGCGCGGGATGCGCCCCGCGTTCGGGAACAGCGTGCGGTACACGCGCGGCGTCCAGCACCCCGCCGCGATCACGATGCTGTCGCACGGGATGTCTACCGTCCGCCTTCTTCTTCCTCTGCCGCCTTTCGGGTCGGTGCCGTTACTGTTCCCGGTTGCGTGCGCGTCGGCGGCCTCAGACGGCCACGCGAACGACGCCCACTCGCCACGCGTTGGCGGCGACGGGTCCGACGCGGTCTCGCTCGGCGGCGCGGGCGAGCTGCGCGCCATCGACCCCGCCGTGCTCATTCCCTTCGTCCCTGTACCCGTGCTCATACCCCTGTCGCCGCCCTCGCTTTTCGCTTTGATTTTGTCCTCGCCATTCGTAGCTTTCAACGCGCCGCGACTCGAATCCTCCCTCCTTACGCCCGCGTCGTGCGGCGGGCACACCGAGTTCGGGGTCACCGTCCTATGTTCACCAGTATGATTATGCGCGTCCCGTCCGTCCGTGTCCTGACCATCGTGGTCGAGGTACTCGATGCGCACGGTCGTCTGCTTCTGCTCGTCAGCGCCACCACTCGAGTTGGCAGAGGTGAGCTGCGTGGCGCGGGCGGGGTGGTGCAGGATCACGCCGCGCGCCTGGCACTCGGCGAGGAGGAACGCGCAGAGGCGGTAGGGGTCTCTGTAGGTGAGGCGTGTCAGCGTGCGTGTTCGTTTGAGGCATGATAGGTACGTGAGGCAGCTAGCTAGGTGGAAAGAAAGGTGGTCGCGTCCCATTATTCGCGTCCAACTCCATCCAAGCGTCGCGCGTAATCCAAGCGCGTACCGTGCAAGGCAAGGGAGGCAGAGAATCGCGAGCATATACTACTGTGATAGAAGGAAAGATAGAACAAGGATACGCGGTACTCACACCTGCGCAGTCGTAGCTCTATCCGAGATCGCCTGCAGCGCGCTCCTCTTCGCGCGTAGCCACCGCGGGTACTCGTCGTCCTCGTCTTCGCCCTCTTCTGTGTCCGCGTCCGCGTCGTTTTCATCGGCGTCCGCGTCATTTTCATCCCTGTCCGCGTCGTCCTCTGTGCCGTTAATCTTGTCCTTCGCGGCGGGGTTTGCACTGACAACACCAGTAGAAGACGCGGAAGCTGCTCCTGGGGCGGAGGCGGCGACGTGGGGATCGTCGAGGAGGGTGGCGCGGGAGGAGCCGTCCATGAGCCACCCGAGGTCGTCGCTGCGCGTGCGGCTCTTGTGGGTGGCAGCTGTCTGAGCGTGTCCGTTTGCATGTCCGTTTGCATGTCCGTTTGCGTGTCCGTTGGCGTGCCCGTTAGTGTGTTCATTAGAAGCGTGCCCGTTTGTGTGAACGTTAGCGTGCCCGTTGGTTTGGGAGTGGGCATGTCCATTCGCGCTTGAGCTCGCAGCGTCGTGTCCATGCGCAAGATCCTCCTCCGCATCATGAAACTCCTCCTCCTCCTCACTCTCATACCCACTCTCCCCTTCCTCCTCCTCCCCATCCCCATCCTCCCCATCACTCCTCTCATCCCCACTATCCCGATCCAACGACCAACTCACGCTCTCGCTCCACCCCCATCTTTCCCTCCCTTTATGCCTCTGCGCCAATTCGCGGTGGAGGTCGAAGGAGAACGCGCCGAGGGGCGCGACGGCGGGCGCGAACCAGTCGCGCGCGAGGAAGCCCGCGGCTTTGCCGGAGGCGGAGGCGAAGAGCGTGGGGGAGGATTCGATGAGGTGGATTTCGTGGCGGGGTTTCGTATGTGGTGGTTGCGTACTCGGTGCAGATGGGTGGGGATTTCGGGTAGAGGATTGGGTAGAAGATGGGGTGGACGAGGAGGATGGTGGCGGGTCGACGTCAGAGTCTGCGAGCTGCGCGAGGTAGTAGGCGGTGGACAAGCCGATGATGCCCCCGCCTATGATAACAGTCGTCGGCATCGTCTCAGCGTGTATGGATGCCCTGTCACTGCTATGTTTTTTTTGGGTTGGTCGGTCGCTGCTGCTATGAGCGAGCGGGTGTGTGCGGTGTGTTGTGGCGGGGGAAGAAGCGTCGAGGTGGGAGGGTAAAGTGAAACGTCACCTGCTCATCTAAACCAGAAATCGAACGGCGGCGGGTTATGTTTTGTTGTGATGTGTATGTGCTATGTGGGTGGAGTGTGCGTATGAGCGAGGGGCTAGGCCTTGTCTTCTATTTTACAAATGACAATATTGACCCGGCTATTTGTTGTGTGACAGACTGTGTGTGATACGCTGTGTGATACGCCGTCCGCTGTCTGCTGATACCGCTGTGATATGACACCCCGAATCCCAATCACGACGCCTGCTCTTCGCTTAGCTTGCGAGCGTCACACGTTGCACGACTGTCATGTACTGTACACTGCCAAGCGTGCAGGCGTGCACGAACCGTACGAGGACGGGCGTGAGTGTGCGGTCTTGTATATAGGATTTGGACCCACGTTATGGGATGCGGGGTAAAAAGATGTGAGACAAGCAAAATCATCAGCGTGGGGTGACATCATCGCAGCGTACAGGGATCGTTCCTGGAAAGCTGATCTGGCGCTAAGCGACGCTTCTGAACTTCCATCGTCATGACCTCATGCTTCCCACGGTTGCGTCACTCACGTCAATCCAACCGAGCGATGAGACCAACGCCAACGTCGAGGTTATTTATTGCAGTCGGTCTGCAGGAGCTCCGTGTCGTAAATATTCACTTTCGTCACGGTGCAGTCCGTGCACACCTTGTGCGGTGTACACCGTCCACGGTCCCTGTCGACGGCAATCTCGCGTCTATCTCTATCTTCCTCCAAGTTTTCTCACTCTGAGTCTCCCACTCGCAGACTGACACAACTCACGACCCACGGACATCAGAAACCGCGACCGCACGACTTCCGAGCCTTCCCTCCTCTGTCATCTAACGCGCCTCTTCTCTCTTCGCCCACCGGCCGCGTGGCTTATCTCCTACGAATCTCCTCTCCCGGTGCTCGTGTTCCCAGCGGCAGCATAACTTCTGCGCTTGGGCGGTAGCGGGTGTGACCCTCTACCGCGTTCGACGTCCTTCGATCGTGTAGAATGCACACGTCAGACTCAATAGCGCCTCTCATATGCATGCTATGGACATACGAACAAACGTACAAGTGCATGCGCTTGCCCATGCCGCTTCTCCCACTTGTACTAATTCTGAGTTCAGGTTCTACCCCGGAGTCCCCGAGCACCCGACGCTCTACCGTCCTTTAGTCTACCGGTACTACTAGTCGCTGCGCAACAGTCACCTGAACCTCACCTGAACGCTATTCAACAATCCAATCACACGGCACGGCTGGTATGTATGACATTGTATGTATTGCGCGACATATCATCATGATCAAAGTTGTGATGCATTCTCATCCCGAGTCTGATTCCCCGCATTCACTTGAATGTGTGCGCAGAGAACAGGGCGCAGACAACAGGAACATGATCACCCCGTTCCCGGTGATCTATAGAGTTCGAGCTACATTTTACAGGCAGAACTGGTGGTGATACACACGGTTCCTTGAGTCATGATGCGTGCTGGTTTCTGAATGCTGATTGCTGCGTCGAACTCGGTGTAACGCTTTACCGATGCCCGACGCTTTCAACGACATTCGGAAAACATATGTTATGGTCATTGTGGGCATGATATCACTTCAGCGTGTACGTGCATTTTCATCCACAAATCCGCACTTATTCGGAACCGCCGCTTTCTCACCAGCCCGCTCTCATCACCTACGTCCGTTCTTCCCTCCGTCACCTCGTCCAGTGTGAACCTACACTAATACAAATTCCTGGTCTCAGAACTCTATAGGTCATGCGCGTCCATCATGCTAGCTACTGTACAATGTTATCATAGTTCATGACGTCTGCTGCGATCACGGTGTAGTCGTCGTGCTGTGTCGCCGGTGTAGAGGTGAGTCTTGCGCGGCTCAGACGTCCCAGCCACTTATCGACTGACGGGAATGCAACTTGGGACAGAAGGCATGTTAGCCTCCGTAGGACATGCAATACTACCAATACCAATACCAATACCAATATCGAAGCTATTTCCGTCCAACGTTAACATCTAGGCCTCAGCCCTCAGAGTTCAGAGTTCAAACCTACATCACACCGTATCACTGGGACTGCTGTGTCGCCGGTGTGGAGGTGAGTCTTGCGCGGCTTAGATGTCCCAGCCACTTACTTGGATGGAATACGAGGAACAACACAGCGTCCATGCATACAAATACCAATACCACTATCAGAACTATCTCCGTCGTCAACACCACACGTTTCCGGTCAAAAGGTGAGTATTGTGCGGCTTAGATGTCCCCGCCACTTATTCACATGGAATACTAGTACAAGGAACATTACAGGCGGCAGGGTCGATACCTGACTCGGATTCTACCGCCCATCATGCTGGGTTATCGTGAAGGATGACGTTAGCTGTCATGTGTAGTGCTATGCCATCGCCGGTGTAGAGGTGCGTCTTGTGCGGCTCAGATATCCCAGCGGCAGTGAATACAGTGACTACAAGCGAGGCCCAGGGACACGACAGCTTGGGACAGCTTCTGTGCATACAAATACCAATACTGAAGCTATTTCCGTCGTTCAAGGTCAACGTCCAGGCCTCAGCACTCAGCACTCAGGAATCAACGCTAATGACCACAGCGTATCACTCGAACTGCTGTGTCGCCGGTGTAGAGGTGAGTCTTGTGCGGCTTGAACGTCACAGCCACTTACTTACATTGGAATACGAGGAACACTGCAGCGTCCGTGTGATTCAAATACCAATAGATGATGCTATTCTCGGTGTCCAGCGTCCAACGCTCAAGCTTCAAGAATCAAAGTTACATCATATCATATCATACCCTGAGGACTGCTGTGTCGCCGGTGCATAGGTGAGTCTTGAGCGGCGCAGATATTCCATGGTGATTCTATCGCCCACAGCGCGCGCTCATCATGCTGGGTTATGGTGGATGATGACGTTTTGAACTGTGTCGCCGGTGCAAAGGTGAGTCTTGTGCGGCTTTGATAACGATTCGAGTGCTTCTGCCGGCATTCAATGTACATATGTGCATAAGCTACTCATCGTATGGTCAAGTCCTGCAGATAATGCCACCGCGCCTGCCAGCCGTTGCATGGTCAGGTCGGTGCGTATCAACCAATCATCGTGCATAGTAGTGCATAGTGAGCTCTATGACGTCTCTAGTGCGCATACTCTAGAGACGTCATAGAGCGCGAACCAGTCTTTCTCTTTCTTACTACGTACGTAGTAAGTAGCAGGTTATACAGTAACATGCAGTGTCCGAGTCTTCTCAAAGTTTGTATACCATGTCCAATGAAATCCAAATGAAATCCGAGTATCACAATCGATCGCTACCAGTGCGAATACCTGGTCCCAGCCAGTGGACGGCGTCCGATATGAGTCCATGACATCTATTACAGTATCATCTTAGCAGGACAGACGCATACTCATTCAGATAGTGAAACGTGCATTGTGATGCCTGACGGTTGTGCGGCTGAGATCTTGATCGACATGCAATGTGGCGCAGTGTGTTGCACGGTATGATGATGCAGGAATTTACTTTTCTGAAGCATTGAATTATATCACGGTGGACGGCGAGCGCACTGCGCATTGACAGCTCTGAGAAATCAGTCGAGGTCCAGGCTCAGAACGTCTCGGGCTCCCAGGACTGTCCGAATCGACATAAAGCAGTATAGTACTTCTCTCCTGCAAGACGAATTGTCGTGGTAAGGTGGTACGATGACTGTCCTAAGTTGTCGAACAAGATCGAGCAGCGATTAGCCACAGTTCACTCACCTCATGTTGAGCCTAGAGCTCGATAATGAGCTTGAAGCAAAGAGTGACTAAAACAAGACTCTCATGCGTGCATGTCAGTGATGCTCGATGCTACATTAGTTTCAAGTTTGCTAACGAATACAGTGGGTTATGTGGCAGTTCAATTGGTTTGGTTTAGTTCGTCTGTTGCGGCGGTCCCAAATTTCTCGTTTCTCGTTTCTCATTCTTCATTTCCCGTGCGCGTACACCATTCCTCTCCTCCCACCGCGTACTAATACACACCCTCCCGCCATCTCCTTCCTCTCATCGTCTCGCGGGATCGTCTGCACATCCATCATCATATCCCACTCGTGCGCCCCTTGCCCTTCGTGTCGACGACCGCGCTGCCCATGTTGATGTTCGGCCCGACGAGCCCGCTGCGGATCGCGTCCGCCTCCTTCAGCGCGCCCTTCTCGAGGATCTGCTGCACGACGTCCACGTCCTTCTTCGAGCCGAAGTCGTTCTCGAGCTGCTGGTCGGACGGCGTGCGCAGGAGGCCTTGCGAGCCTTGGTTTGAGAAGAGGACTTGGAATGCTGTGGGTGAGAGGTGTGTAAGTGTGAGTGCCACTGGTGAGGTGATGGAAGATGATGAGCGTACAGTCAACTACTTCTGTTAGTGCTATCGAGCTGTGTCACATAATCGTCAGTTCAGATCGGAGGATACGAAGACAACACGCATTACGTTTCTGCACGAAAAGATCAAACGACGATGAGCGATAATTCCCATCTGAACACGATCGCACAGCACACGTACCTCCAGCTTTCCACCTCTGGTACTACAAGACCCATCGCAACATCGCGTCAGCCATCGCATCCACATCTACTGATCCAATGCAGGTAAAGAGCGTACCTCGTCCACGTTGACGACGACGGTGTACTCGTTCGTCGCCTGCGTGCTGGGTTTGTAGATCACCTTCGCGATCGAGCGTGCGTTGCTGCTTGCGCCGTTCTTTGGTGCCATCTCTGCTAGTCTTTGTTATTTAAGGGATTTGTAGTTGTTTAAGAGCTTGTGTAGTGGTAGTTGGTGGTTGGATGGTAAGTATGAATCGACGGAGGGTATTGCGTGTGCGATGAGGAGGATGTCGCGCGAGGTCGGGAGTATATGAGCTGGGGCGGCCGTGTGACGTCATGGCGCCCCAGCCTCTCTCCTCGTCCAAGCGAGAGAGAGGCGAGAACCGAGCGCCCGTCGGTGACTCTCGTCTCGTCGCGTGCCCATCGCGTCCATGCTGTCGAGGCTCACAGGAGTCATTGCCCGGCTCCAGAAGACACTTCCGTGATCCATGATCCTGGTTTGTATACGCGGGGTTCAATGGGGGAGGATGTAAGGACATCGATATCGGTGCGAACTTGGAGTCAGTGTGACTACACTTGCACGGCTCCGGGAGACAATTTACAACATTCATGCTCCAGGAATACTGCATACGTAGAATTCAACTCAGAGGACGTAAGATGGTGCATACGATATTGATGCTAAGTTGGAGTCAGCTGTACGGCTCCATGTTAAATCGCATCCCATAATTCCATGCATGCTTCCGATTCAATGACATTGTTGAGAACGCAAGAATGCGTTCGCGAGGTTCAAAGAAGTACAGTATCCGATGTCTGGTATGATCTTGAGTGGTATACGATGATACAGTACAGATGCTAAACTCAATGATGCGATGGTATAACTCCGGAAATCGATAAGGGATCACCTAGTTATCGTGTCCTGTCCTGTCCTGCTCTGCCACGAACCGTGCCCAATCCACAGGCTCCAAATGTCTCGAATACGCAATGCCCCGGCCCCCACTTGTCCTTCCCCGTTCGCCAACCTCCGCGATCAGACTCGCAAGCGGCACAAGCGACGGTCTACCCACCCATTAATCAACTTGACTGGAATCTACAACACAAAACAAGACATCGGACACGCACCTGCCATGCGCACACTGGAACGGCAGCGCCGCCCCCGCGAGCGCGCGTACGAGCCTTACGCACCGCTCGTGTGCGAGCGGGTCGTTGAACATGATCGCGCCGCGGCACGCTTTGGAGTTCACGAGCTCGTGCAGCGCGCGCGGGCAGTGGCGGAGGGTGCGTTGCCATCCTCCCCCGCTTGCTGCGTGTTCTCTGTCCCGGGCGGCAGCGGCAGAGGTGGAGGTGGAGGTGGAGACAGCTTGAGAGGCGGAGACAGGTGCATCAAGGTTGCCGGACGCGACGAGCTCGGCGATGTATGATTTGATGAGGTCCCGGAGTTGGTGTCCTTCGAGGAGCTAGTTCAAGTGCATGAATCAGTCATCATGCCGATGTGAAGTGAGAAGGGAAAGAGAACAGACCTTGTTCGCAACGACCTCTGGAACACTCTCCACCGTTATCTGCGCGTACCCGCTGTCCTCCCTCTCTCTGTCCTTCTCCTTCTCTTTGCCCCTTCCCTTCCCTTTGTTGGTGTTCGCACCGCCATCGGGCCGCGCCAATGCATCAAGCGACGCAGCCACAAACTGCACGCCCCACAAACCGAAAGCACGACGCATCCCCGGCGAACCCGCGAGCTGCTCCGCCTCGTGACGCGTCAAGAGCACTGCGACGGGCGGGCGCAGTATCCGCACTGCAAGCTCTGGCACGACGGGCGGCCCCTCTATTCCAGGGATGTTGCTACCAGGCGCATCCGAGTCCGAGCTCAGATCGACACAGCCAAATGAGGCACACAGCTCATCAAGCAGCCGCTCGACGCGCACCCGCTCGTCCGCGGCGTGCTGGTCAACGAGCACTAGCGTCGGTGTCCCCTTCTCCTCCTCCTCCCGCACCTCGTTGTCATCCTCGGTGTCGTGATCACGATCACGGTCGTTCACGGGCGACGCTTGTATGACGCACGCGATGAACTTGCGGTCCACCTGGCCGAGCACCCGCGCGTCCTTCAGACTCGCCTTCGAAAACCGCGCGACGTGCGAGCTAAGCCCGTGTCCATGCCTATCTGTATGTCTTGTATCACCGCTCCGGCCACCGCTCTTGTGCTTCTGTCGCTGGCGCTGCCACTCGCCGACGTCGTCTGCAAAGGATGTGGAGAGCGAGAGCGCGGGGATCGTGGACTTGGACGCGCCGATGGCGTATGCATCGTTCGCCTACACGGCGTAATATGAACATGAGCATCGTGAAGCTAAAGGGGATGAGAACAAGAACAAAACGTACACCCAGCGCGTCCTGCAGCCACTTTGGTGTTTCAGTTTTGTCTTGGTTCTGAGTTGCCTTGGTATTCATCTTCACGAGTGTCGGTCGACTCGCCAACGTCCTTCGTCCCCCTGCTCCGCCGACTCCGACTCCGACCCTGTCGTTATGCGCAGGATTCTGGTTCTCATCGCCCGGAAGAGCGTGCACGGGGTACGAATTCCCCGTGCGGCGGTCCACCACGTACGTCTCGCCCGTACGGTGATCTGTCCATAGAACGTCGCCCTCCTCGTCCTCCTGTTCGTTTGGTTTATCAGTAGGAAAGAAAGAAAGAAAAGAAACACAAGATTGAAGTCATGACACGCACCTCAGGTACAACAACAGGCATGACACTCCTCCGCAGAGGCACCGTCTTCGAACAGGCACGGTCCACCCTCCTCCTCTTCCGCGGTGGGGCGTCTTCTCGCGCAGGGCGACGCACGGTGTCTGACTTGAATCCATGCCGCACCAGGAAGGAGTGTATGACGGACGAGAGTAGGCTCGCGACAGCCTCAGAGTTCTGCAGGAATGTGAGCACCTGAGGATGAATCATCGATACAAAACGTACCTGCAAGTGCACCGCGGCCTTCGCCGGCTCGAGGCAGTTGTCGACCTCGCGCGGCGGGACGGTGATGTCGAGCACGTACACGGGCTTCTTGTCGGATTTCTTGGGCGATCGGCGGGTGGCTATGAGGGCCGGGTCTGTCATCAAGGAGCGCGGTGAGATGGTGAAGGGTTAGTGACGTACAGGATAGTGGGTGGCTTTGCTCCCGGTATTCGTCAAGTGCCTGAAATGATCAAGATTTAGTGAGGAATAGTGCTACTCCGGCCTAAGGAAGGCACTGACGTGTTTAGAGAACGAGCTTGAGGCGAACGAGGAATCGATGATACGGTGGAGATCGCACAAAGACAGGAGGTGGCGGTTCACATCTAGATGCATCATAAGTATCCGGCTGTGATATGAAAATGTGATACATACAAAGATACTGATATGCCTGCATGTATTAACGTCAGCGGTTTGCTGCGACAAAACCCCGAGCGAAACTTACTCTGGAAGGTGAACCTTCGACACTGATGAATCCGTTAATGGAGATGTTACCGTCGATCTCGCCGATTTCGTCGACATGCTATATAGACAGTGACATAAGTTCAGAGACCTATTGAGCTGGACATATTTGTATACCTCAACGAGTGCACGCCCGAACAAATGGCGGAACGCTTGCAAGGGAGATGGTGTCTTCAAAATCTTTTGATACTTTGCAACTTACAATTTACTTCACGAGTAAACTCGCACCTTGGGTATTGAAATAACCCGTCCTCTCTCGGCACGATTCTGACCTAGTCTGTTCGTGTTCTCCAGCGAAAACGAAACTTGTGGAAAGACGAGTGCCAGTGCTTCCAAGTCTTTGCGGATGAGGTCGACAGTTCTTTGAGCGGACGGGTGCGAGAGACGGCGGATCGGAAGCTACGAGTCGATAAATAAGGTCGGGGAGAGAGATGACGGGCGAGATGACTGACGTTGTAGAATGCGTCGCGCACACATACGACGGTGCCCGGAGACTCGCGCCTCCATCGGACGGCTGTACCGTTGTACACGACATTTCCTCCCTGGTGATAATGATGATAGTTTAATAGAGGTGCGAGAGGGAGCTTGTATTGACAGCGTTGCGCACCTTGAGAATGACGGACCAGCAGTCCCGCGACCGCTGTGTGCGGGATGAGATCTCGAGACAACACAAGTCTGTGATAGAAGCCAGAGCTATCGTATCGTAAACGTAAGCATCCGCAGACGAATATTATTATATTCTTCCGGCGCCGGACGCACCTTCGCCTCGAAACCCAAACGTTGTGACTTCGTCCAAAGACGCAGGAGTGTATGCTTTCGATGTACCTACAACCTCTCAGTCAACACTGTAGCAGCTCCGGACACAAGTACTACTACTCACTATATCGTCCTGAGTTCACCAACGCCGTCAGCTCGCTCTTGCTCATCCCGCGTCCATCGTCCCGCACCCAACACGACCACTCCTCGCAGTCGACCCCAATCTCCACATGCTCCGCTCCAGCGTCCAGAGAGTTCTGCACCAGCTCATACACGACTTGTGGAAGCGACGTGAGGATCTGAGAGGAACGTAGCTTGGATTGGGTCGATGGAGGGAGATGTTGCAGCGCGCCAGGAGTCGACGTCATAGTAGCAGTGAGTAGTACGGGGTATTGGGTATCGAATTAGGTTATTTGGGCTGATTTCATGAGGCGTAAGGTGCTGAGAACAGTATATGCCATACAAAGGCTACAACTCGTCAGTTTTTACAATAAGGTTGAGGTGTGGTATACAGTAGCTGCTATGAAGGACGACAGCAGTATTGATCTGTCAAGTGCCCCTCCCGCCCATTTCCTTTCCGGTCATTGATGGCGGGATGTGTCATCAAATATTTCCCCCTTTCTTCGGCTCGCCACCCACATCCTTCGGCATCCCCAGTGAGAGATCCCGCTCAACGCGTGCCTATCTTCTTCATCGACCCGTTAATCGCGTGCCCAGGGGGATCACAGGGGACCTCTGGATATTCGAAATGCGCATCCCCGGCAACGTTCTGGTACGTACTTCCCCGTCGAGAAAGGCATTATTCAGTCCACATTTCCGGACGTCTATAACCCAACGAGGGTTTTCCGCGCTGCCTGTGGTAGGCATATAAAGCTGGCACCCTATATGAACATCATCTGTCTGAGGTTCTTCGTTGTTCCTATCTCTCATAAAGTCCAATAAGTCATGCTGATTGTCGCTTCTGTCATTTTGGCTTTCTCTGCCCTCCTAGTCGCAGTCAATGCTACGTCCTCCGTCAACACGTTTGTGCACAGGATCAAGGAGTCTTTTGTGCCTCCACGAGGATGGACTAAAATTGGCCCTGCACTAGCCCACCACCTCATTGAACTTCGCATTGCCCTACCTCAGTCGAACTTCCCGCTTCTGGAGCAACATCTTTACGAAGTCAGGTATATGTGACCGCTTTATCTGCATGAGACCAGAGGCTGATGTCTTCAACATTTTAGCAACCCATTCCACCATCGCTACGGTCAACATCTCTCGCGGGCTGAGGTACATGCCCTAGTTGCACCGCGTGATGAGAGCATCGACATGGTAGATGAATGGCTTGCGTCTTACGGGCTCTATGAAGAAGACTTCACTCGATCTCCTGCACTAGATTGGGTCAAAGTTAAGGTTTCCATCGGTTTGGCAGAGGAAATGCTCGACACGGTAAGCTTTTGTCCGTTTAGCAAATATTTACAACCTTTCATGCGGCACCACTGTCTCCCAGAAATATCACATCTGGTCGCACGAGAACGGTGAAACAATTGTCCGCACGACAAGCTACAGTCTCCCGGAGCACCTTCACGCCCATATTGAACTAGTGCAGCCCACGACGCTATTCTCGACTCTCCGAGGAATGAAGACCACGTTCCACCTCGACACGGCCTCCCAAACGACCTCCACTGCCGCAGACGCACCTCCTATCAAGGTTCCTACGGCTTCCGGCGGTCATGTAAACGCGAGCTGCAACGCATCTATCACAGTTTCGTGTATCTTGGAGCTGTACAACGCTGTTGGATACAACGCTTCAGCGAGCAGCGGCAGCGAGATCGGGGTCACGGGCTACCTCGATCGGTATGCCAACCGTGCGGATTTGCAGGCGTTTTACGCAGAACAGCGACCGGATGCGCTTGGCTCGTCTTTCAAGCTCGTTTCCGTAAACGGTAAACACAAAAGGCATGTTATAAAGAATATGCTCGCCTCTGACATGTTTTCACAGGTGGGTTGAATAACCAGACCCTATCAGAAGCTGGGCTAGAGGCTGATTTGGGTACGCAGCTTATTGTCGTCCTCTATGTCGCATTGCCGATCCCATTTACTTAGACACGCAATTCGGGTTTGGTTTGTCCTATCCGCTCCCTGCAACGTTCTACACCACTGGTGGTAGCCCACCATTCACTCCTTCCGTGCTCACGCCAGAAGATACGAATGAGCCCTATCTTGATGTACGATATGTTTTTTCGTGGTTGTCCGCCAATACTGTATGCTGACTACGAGATTAGTGGTTGGACTTTATATTGAACGACCCAAACCCACCACAAATGATTAGGTAAGCGGCATTAATGTCCAAATTCAATATGTGAAATATTGCTAATAACATTGTAAACGATAGTACCAGTTATGCTGATAATGAGGAAACTGGTAGGTATATAATTATGGTTTTAACATTCTTCACTGATGCGCATACTCTCTACCCATAAAACTAGTTCCCGTGACCTTCGCTCAGCGTGTTTGTCAAGGCTTTGCGCAACTCGGTATGTTGCATCAGTATCTGCTATATGACGTCCCGTGCGATTCTTATACTTCTGGATAGGTGCACGAGGTGTCTCCCTTACTTTTGCTTCAGGCGACGGAGGTGCGGGTGACTCAAACCCCGACCCTGCTAATCAAACATGCTTCTCAAATGACGGCCGCAACGTGACGCGCTTCGTTCCCCAGTTTCCCTCGTCTTGCCCGTAGTACGTGTTCATGTGCTCGTATTTAGTGATATGCTAAACTTGGCTTCAGCGTCACTGCTGTCGGAGGAACAGCTTACATACCGGAGGTAGCCGCGCCATTCTCTGGAGGTGGTTTTAGCAACATTGTCCGTATATTTGTCCCTCAAAGCATACTCAGTCACTAAATATCTGTCCCAAATAGTTTGCACGGCCGGATTTCCAATCTGTTGTTGTTCCGGCCTATCTAGATTCGCTTCCGAAGGGAACCTATGCAGGCTTGTTTAATCGGTGAGTACATTACGTCCCCAAAGTAAAGCTGATGATACTAACGTAACGGTTTAGGAGCGGTCGTGGTATCCCCGACGTAGCAGCACAAGCTACCTTCTTCAGTATCATTGTAGGCGGACAGTGGGGGCTAATTGGCGGCACATCTGCCTCGGCCCCGGCGTTTGCTGCTCTTGTCGCTTTGTTGAATGACGCACGCCTGAAGAAAGGGCTGCCTAGCCTTGGATTTCTCAACCCACTGATCTACAATATCGGTGTCAACTTCCCGGAAGGCTTCAACGACATCATCGCCGGCAATAACCCTGGATGTGGCACACCCGGTTTCAACGTGAGTCGCAATCTTGATGTCTGAAATTGTTTGCTAAAACGTCACAATTCTTGAGGCTACGGAGGGATGGGATCCTGTTACTGGGTTCGGAACACCGAATTTCGGACAATTGTTGGAAATCGTCACAGGCCCACTGGCCTAAAGTACTAGTGTTACAGTGAATATCTAGGATTGCGCAATATGACATATTGCATTTGTTCCGTATTCTCTTCTTGCACCGTTACGTTGTCTGTTACATGCCAACAAGGCGTAACATGCAACACATCGCATAGTATGCTAACTTCTATGCAGACGGGGCCGTCAAAGTCCGAACCGTACGCAAAACAAGACACCTGGCACAGCGACGCACCCTCTTCTTTAATACCGACGCCGAGATGACTATGTCCATACCCGTGCGCGCATCGGCCAATCCCTGCTCACCGCCGACGCTGCATATGCCGTCCGCCACGACATACGTCGCCCAACTCAGCTCCGTGCTATCATCGAGGAGCATTTGACGCCGTAGTCGCCCGCGAGGCCCACGACGACGTGCGTCACACGCGTGGCACGCAGTACTACCCGTATCGATCTCTCTCTCGCTCACCGCTGTGAATGGCGCTGGATAATTTACGAGACTCTGGCAACGCGTACCTTGTATCGAACAGGTGACTGACTCGAAGCGGAGACTCTTGTTGGAGTATTTGTACATAGTACCAGTACATGCACTTTCTTCACAGATTGACTCTGAACTAATATTACAAATATTGTTGATGCTGCCTTTCACAGACCAGTCCATACTATGGTCTTCGGCAACTTCACTTGACCTGTCAGTTTCACATCCGCAGAAGACGCAGCGACCAGTACATCGAACGTCCCTTCCTCCGCTACCCACGCACCCCTGCGCTCGTCGTAGAAGCTCAAAGCGTGCCGGTCGAGCTCCACCGAAGCTTTCTTGCTTTCGCCCGCCTTCGCAGAGACCTTCGTGAATCCTTTGAGTTCCTTCACGGGCCGCGGCAGCGAGGATTTAGGGTCAGCGATGTAGACTTGCACGACCTCACGGCCGTCGATGTTCCCGACGTTCTTGATCGTGAAGGAGACGGTGAACACGCCTTTGGGTGTGATCGGTGAGAGTTCGATGTTGGAGTATTCGAAAGAGGTGTAGGATAGCCCGTGTCCGAAGGGGAAGAGTGGTTTAATCTTCTTTATCTCGTATCCACGGTAGCCAACAAATATGCCCTATTATAGATTGGTACCATGAGTACGGTACTTCACGACGTAAAAGGCACACTCGCCTCGTTGTACAAGACTTTGCCGTACACTTCATTCCTGAAGCTGTACGAGGGATACGACGGGTTATCCTCTAGACGTTGGCTGAAGAGTGAGAAAAGCATAAGTGGACATAGCGTTCAGAGTTTTGATGCCGCTTACGGGAACGTCAACGGTAATTTGCCTGATGGGTTGACAGCTCCGAAGAGGACGTCTGCCATACCGTTTCCGACCTCGTTGCCTCCATAGAAGGCCTGCACAATGCAACTCAGTCATGATATGTGCGAAAGGCGCAAAGCACCCTTACCTGAACAAGCGTGTGGGCCTCATTCACCCAAGGCATCTCCACAGGAGTTCCCGTCTGGTTCACAATGACTGTGCGAGGATTGGCTTTTATAACCTCTTGCACTAGGCGGTTAGTCAAACCGGGTAGACTACGGACGTCATGAGCACACATCAAGTTTGTTTTGAATGTATACGTACTCCATAACTTCCCTATCATGTCCTTCGCTCTCCCAGCTATCAAATTGTCAGAATCTGTAGCTTTCCCTGGGAATCCCAAGAACCTACTCGTTATTCAATCCAATGACCAGAATCACAACTAGAATCACAATTAGCAAGCCTCTCAAACAAGACACAAAAAGCGCACCATCAGACTCTTTGGCTAGTTTGACAGCAGACTGGATACCGTCCTCATCTGCAATCTTAGGGACCGCTCCAAGACGGATGCCTCCTCTGCAGAAGAAGGGTGGTCCGCGTGCGATGAACTCCTCGTTACCAAGACGTATTTCAATACTGTGAGGCTCTCCCGCCTTCAAGCCTTTGAATACCGTGCGAACGTCAGCCGTACCTAGACCGAAGAACGAGTCGCCTTGGGGAGGGTCGACGCTGAGGTCGACGGCCAGCTTTCCGTCGACAAATAAGTTGCCACGTCCGGCGATGCCCAAGCCTATCTCCCAGTCCCCGTCTTCATCCGGTGTGAAGGTTGTCGTGTACTGTGACGTTCAGACGATAAATTGTTGTAGATGTATTGCAACGAAAAAGGAACTCACCCTCAACCAACATATCTCCTTCACCTTTGAATCGTCCTAGAACAACAATTAACGATGCACCAAGGTCATATACAGATGTACTCACTACTCCATCGGCGAGGAAGCAATTCGACGAGTCGGTTGCCGTACTCCACACACTAGGGGGTAGTCCGGAAGATAAGTTCGTATTGGCGTCCAAGTAGTCTTTCGTTGGAGCCTCGTTCCAGAACTCAAACAGCGCACCGCGCTGTCCGTCTCTGCTGATATACGGATCCGCCGACGGCAAGTACTTGTGTGAGGTCGCGCCCACGGTGTAGCTCACCTCTGCGCCAATCTTCTTGGCAGCTGCCGTGATACCTTCGAGAGGGGACACCGTGTATGTAGGCTTTAACGAGGCTGAACCCCCTCCTGAGATGACTGCATGCTTAGCGTTAGGTCCAATGACAGCGATGCGCTTGGTATTCGCTCCCTCAGATAGAGGGAGTAAGCCCTTCTCGTTCTTCAAGAGAACGATGCCGTCTGCAGCGGCCTTGCGCAGAAGCGCACGAACCTCTGGAGTGTCGACGGATTTTTCGGGGCCGTTGGATGGGATACCCGACTGAGCGGCACGCTTCACTAATTCTAAGACCTGTTGTGTTGAGACGTCGATCGTCAACGATGTCGGTAGTGGTAGGGTCAGGATGCTCACCTTGCGTACGCACGCGTCCACGTCTTCGGGGAAGAGTTTCTCTCCGATGAGAGCTCGTTGTACCGCTGGTCCTCGCATGACTGACGGTCCACTACAGTAGAGAATGAGCCGGATTGGGGGTGTAGTGAACAGATCACACATACGGCATCTCCAGATCCAGGCCCGCTTTGATGCTTTCGGAGGTAGAATATACGCCTATCCAATCGCTCATAATCATGCCATTCCAGCCCCATTCCTACCAGTGACACCTCAAAAAACATATATAGAGAACTAAGCGTTAGGCGAACCTTCCTCAATATATCTGTTATCAATCGTTTATCCTCAGAGCAATGGAGGCCATTGATGCGATTGTATCTGTTCTGGTCATGAGTGATAAACAGACACCACATTCCTTCCGACCAACGCACGCGGTCATGAGAGCCCAGGGGTCTGCTGCTTTGATAGCAATTTGGAACGGTTTGAGATAGATTTCTCTCAGGGCCCGCTCGCTGACTTCACTGCTGATGGAGAATCTGCATAGGCAAAGTATTTGTCAATACTTTAGTGGCATACTTGGTCTAAATGAGTCTCACCTTTGATACTCTTGATCGTTCGCCACGAAATGCTTGATCGTCGAAGCAACACCAGTAGATTGCAGGCCATTGATGTACGCTCCTGCGATCGTGCCGTTCAAGTGAGGATCCTCCGAGAACGATTCAAACCCGCGACCACCCAGCGGAGATCTTTGTGTGTTCACAGTAGGCCCGAGAAGTACATGAGTGCCTACGTGAGGTGTATTAGCCGTCATTATCGCTGATGGGTTTCAGGATCGTCATACTTTTGGCTCGGCACTCTTCACCGAGTTGTTTTCCGACCTCCGCCGCAAGAGTGACATCAAAAGATGACCCAAGCCCAGTCGAGGAAGGAAAACAGCTGGAGGGAACACCATTGAAGACTACGCATCCGTTAGCGCGGCACCGAATCCGACGCTATGATATGTTTCTTACATTGAGTCCCACGCGCGCCGTTAGGACCTTACATAATAGTGAGCGCATGCAGAAGACGCGACGTTCGGAAGCTACTTACCATCGCTCAACCTTGTAGAGGGTATCCCATGGGCAGGAATAGCAGGAATATGCCACCATCCCTACAGTTAACTATGCTTAGGTAAATCCAAATGCAATCATCGGCGCACTCACATCGCCTGAAAGAAGCTTGATTTTATCAGGCATGGACAGGTTTGCTAGGGTTTTCTCGACATCCATCGTGGCAGCCATGGTGGGGAAGAACGGTGAGATATGGGAACTCCTGCCAGTAGTCCCTGTATTATATAGCCTGAGAGAGCGAGAGATATTGAGCGGGGTGGGTCTCGGTCGCATGACCGAGCACGCACGCGTGAAAGAACATGGGGTCGATCTACGCGTTAGTAAAGTGCAAGCGTTTCATTTTCATTAAGGCAGGGGCGAAGCTGATTCGAGATCGTGCGAGGAAGCGGACGGCAGCGGTATGTCATCAGTGAACCAGAAAGGTTCAGGATTTACAACGGCAGGTCGTAAGTAGTTTGAGAGTTTTGTTCAGCCTAGTCCTATCGAATTTGTAGTACCAAAAGACATGGACACGTCGTAACCTGTTCATGAGTTCAGAAATGTTTGTGAGATGCATAGAGAACGATAAATATCGGGAAAACACGTACATGGATTCGGGAGAAATACCGGAGAAACTGAATCATTCACGTCTACTCAGCTGAACATGCTGGATCCATTGCACAACCCCTTGACGTCGTCTTTTAGGATCCGAGATCTCGAGGTTCAAACTGTCCTCAAGGTATCATCAGCTTGAGAGCTTGTACTATAATAGATGGGCGAAGAGGCAGCCGCAGTTCTGCTTTCTGACCCAGCATCGAAAAAGCGTTAAACCAGAACATATAGCAAGAATAACACGAGGGCCAACCACAGACGAGGAGGACGTTTGTCGTGATCGACGGTGTGATAGGATGGTTGGAATCAAAGCTCGGACGGTCTTTTGGATACGGTCGCGCGCGCACGAGCAGCCGAGCGCGCAACGCTGCCTAAGGAGGCAACCGTCGGTGATTCGGCGCTCCGGATCAATCGCGCCCCGCATAGACGAGCGCTTCCTTCAAGCAACTCAACCACATCCGTTTCGACGTTCGCCAATCCATCCTGCACCTCGGGACTCTGGTGGTCGCGATAGACCCCACGAAATTGGCCATAGTAGCACAACCGCCACACGCCGGGAACTTTACTGAAATGCCTCCATCTCGGGCTGCCAAGTGCGCACTTTCCGTCAAATATTCCAATAAGCAGTCGCGCTAACGGGCGATCACCGTCTTGTAGAGGCAAAAAGCGGGCATACCATGAAAGCAGCGACTCCGACTCCCAGGACGCACAGTCTATCTCTACAGCTCATATGGAAGCGCCACCGACGATTAAGAAGTGTGAGTGCAATGTACTCGCGATAATTAAGACCCAATACTCATGCGCACTCGCAGCGAAACGAGCCGTGACTAGGAAATGTCCTGTTTGCCAGGAAGAAATACCCGTCCGCCTTTTGGAGAAACACGTAGACTGGGAAGCGGAGAAATTGGACGAAATTATATCAGCTATAGGGTCTGTGGATATCCTGGACATAGCTGAACCGGATGATGGGTGAGTACATTGGTCCAGGGATCGAGCCGTCAAATTCTTACGGCTATCCCAGTCAAACGGCACGCACTCGCAAGTCCGCCGTAAAGGCACGCAAGAACATGCAACCCACTTCAAGATTTGGTGCAGCTCACTCGGACACTGCAACCCTCGAACTCATAGACAAGTCCCTTCGCCTGATCAAACGACATCGTAAACAGCGTCACACCAAGTTGCATGACATGTCTCGTGACGACGAGGACACCGGTGGACTATCCGGCTTCCAAGGGGGCAGGGGGAGATGGGCCGGAACCGGAGAGGGAACTTTGTGCCCCGTCTGCATGAAGACAATTCCGGGAGATGCTGATGTCGTAGAGGCTCACGTCGACGCCTGCCTCGCCTATGAGTCCAGGCTGCAAGAAGAGCGAGAGGCGGCAGAAAGAGAGAGACAAAGGGAGCAGAGTCCATGGGAGGAGATCGATATTGACGGGGATGTCCATATCAGAGTTACCGATGGTGCAAATCTGAGGGGTACGTCGACACTTTTCATCACCATAAATCTGCGGATACTCACCTTCCAGTCCAGGCCTGGGATTTACAGTCCGTGATGATAGCCAGCACGATGTAGACGACGAAATCGATGTTGATGGCGAAGATGAGGACATATACGGTGCCGCACAATTCGGCGAGAGCGATGTCTTGAACCCACTGTCTGCGGGGCCTGTGGACGAAGACGAAGACGTGGATGTTGATGACGACGTTACACAATCACCAGGCGCATCCGGTTCCGGCGATAGCAGGTCGATGAACAAGACTGTGCAAGACCTTGCGGCTGAAGGAAAGCTTGTAAAAAAGGCTGTTGCTCGCGGATCTCCAAGCTTGGATGGTGTGAAGCAGACCATGGACGAGATAATGGGGATTGGAGAGACTGAGGAGCTGGACAAAGCCGTGGAACTCGCGAGGAGATCAGGAAATATGCATGCGCTAGTTGATGCACTGCAAGAGAAAGTCAAGATGCTGGTCAGTACTTTGTCCCCTCTGAACGGACATGATCACTGAACCCTGTCTGTTGCAGGAGTCAACAAAGGTGACATCCGCCACCACCCTCCTTTGCAGGATTTGTTTAGACCCTTACGTAGAGCCAACCGCATCAACCGGGTGCTGGCATACGTGCTGTAGGGAGTGCTGGCTACGCTGTTTGGGTTCCACAAAGCTATGTCCTATATGCAAGCGTATCACAGCCGCTGCAGACCTCCGGAGGATATACATATGAGAAAATGCCGTTAACCGTTCACGTCTGTCTGTTACCTATTAGCGTACTTCATTGCTGTGTTGTTCTGATATCTTTGCTATCGTTTTTAATGCATTTACTCTGGAAGAAACATAGTCAGAATGACCCTTTCGACAAGCACAACAAGTAGACAGGAAAGCTCAGATCTGGCCTTGTCAATTCTTCATTTTAACCGAAACCAGCCGTAAGGCGGTTAGAGCCGGAAGGGGAGCCCCAGTCCGAGTTCAGGGTGTCGCAAGCGCGACATCACCACGACGCATATCATCTTCGCATTTGAGACTGAGAAAGCCTGCTCACCGTATCATAAACATCCATAATCCGGGTGCATCGATTTACAAAGCAGGCATGTAAGATACAGTTCACTCCGTGAAGAATGTTTTGTGGGTCATGAAGGGGGATTACAACGCGTCCATGTCTAACGTTATGCCAAAGGGCTGATCAACCTTGGAAAGTGAAATGAATGTCGTCAGCTCAGTGCAAGTGAGACAAAGTAGAGCGACGCACTTGATCAGAGATGGCTGCGGGTTACTCCGGGTATAGCCAACATAGATGATGAATGGGATCCAGCCGTAGTGGACGACAGTCTGGTCAACAGTGCAGTCAGTACGCTATCACCGCGAGACATTCCGGATTACCCACCCGTGCGAAATCAACGGCCTTGATGATTCTCTCCTGTAAGGAATATCAGCGGATGTCACAGTTGAAATGAGTACGCGAAACCCGACTCACCTTGGTCTCTTCCGACGGCATGGTGGTGGATGGTTGTGGTTCGGTCGTGGAAAGGGTGCGAGTTGAGGTCGCTGCCGGCGTTTGCCGACGTGACTTTTGCTTCGCGCTCAAAAGTGATCTTGAACTTTAGCACTGCTCTCGGTGCCCTCGCTCTACACAAACTCAAAATGCCTCTCACTGCGGCATCCTCTGCGATTCACATCCAAAATGCAGCGCCAGGATTCCTGAGTACACCCGGGTGCGACCAATTTTTTATCTGTGTCATTTAATCAATTAGTGAGCTCATAAGCATAATTGCAGACGCACACCCAGCTCTGTCACAGTACACCCTGTCGCTCTATTCTCCATCCTCGACCACTATCTTCGGAGGACAGATGCACAAGATCGTGTCATTGGAACATTACTCGGCACTCGCTCGGACACCGGCGAGATCGAGATTCGGTCGTCGTTCGCTGTACTGCACAGTGAGACCGCAGAGCAGGTCGCAGTAGACATGGAGTATCACCATACGATGTATGAGCTGCATCACAAGGTCAACCCAAAGGAGGTCATTGTAGGATGGTACGTGACAACAGTCTTGTCTTTATTACTGCGTTAATCCGTAGTCTTCATCTACAGGTACTCCACAGGGTCCAACATCAACACTTACTCTGCGCTCATCCAAAATTTCTATTCGCAAGAAACTGCCCCACACCAAGCCGTACACCTTGCTGTCAACACTGGAACTGAAGGAGGAGAGCAGGCAGGCGTAAAGGCCTATGTTAGGTGAGTAGATAAATACTAGCTCAGATATCGTACTTGTTGACACTGCCCACTCTTAGCTCACCAGTTGGTGTCTCACCGAAGCCCGAAAACGCAGTGTTTGTCCCGATACCATGCGAGCTTCAATTCAAAGAAGCAGAGCGCAGTGGACGTGAGTTTCTATATATCATCCACAAACTGTGGCAATCTCATAACTCACACGCTCGTTCTATAGTCGACTTGCTCGCCTCAGCTACTGCCGGCTCAACCGATACATACCCCGCCACCGACCTTGACATTCTAGAGCGTGCACTAATAACCGTGTCTGAGATGCTGGACCGTGTCCTAGCATATGTCCGTTCCGTCCTTGCAGGCGAGGTGAAAGGAGACGCCGCAGTTGGTCGGTATCTCATGGATACCTTCGGTGCTAGCACAGAAGAATTAGAGAAGGGTGCTTTCAACTCGAGTCTACAGGTATCGTACAACCCTTGCATTGCTTGCGCTTCACAGATTTACGATGCATCTTTCTAGGACACGCTCATGGTATCCTACCTCGCCAACCTCGTCCGCTCGCAAGCGCAGGTTTCTTCTCGTCTAGCGCTTACCGCTGCCGTGTAGATGTACAAAAGGTGATGTACAATTAAGACGAGCGCTGTATTTTCTGCTGGGTATCCTGTTCGTGCAGAACATGGGTATACATATTGGATCCTTACTCAGCTATTGAAAATCCTCGAATGCTGCAAATCGTGACGTGCGGCAAGGATTTCGCCTAAGGGCCAGGTCATCGCAGGTCCATTGAGCGTCTTAATCTCTGGTACGTCTCTACCATCTTGATCACTGCAACATAGCCCTGTGCGTAGGCAACTACATCGCTCAGTTTCTGCGTTCACGATCGGACGCACAGAGTGTAACAGCAGTTGTTGAGCGGCATACGGTCCAAGGATATTCATCCGGACGCCAGCTGAGATTAAGCCGCGGGCGTACAGGAAAAGATGCAAGAACTGACTCCGCGCTGTAATTCATGATGAATGACAATTCATGAGAGCCAATCCTACAGAAGAAATCGCACCGAGGGACAAGCCTAGCGCAGCAGTAAGGACACCCCAGCATATTGGTAGGTGACCATAGGTTTCCTCACGGCGTGCGGAAAGTTTGAGCCCATCCACGAGTTTGGTTAGGACAGAGTCAAGAGTCAATGTTCCATTATAGGTCGATAGCTCCTTGTCTGCACCGCGAGTAGTACAGAAAGCAGCCGGTTTGGCGAAGCCTTTGGAGTACAGGGAGAGTAGGGCAACACCTTGAGTTCGCGAAGCGCGCCGAGCGGCATGATTTAGGGTCGTAGTCTCATAAAGGGCGTCGAGAGCAGCTAGCCTTTGTAGAGTATCGTCAATAGAGCTGTCTCCTATTGCCGAGTCCACTTGCTCGGTAGCTTTCATCGGCTCAACCATCGCGTGCACGAGTTGATGGGCGTCGGACACGAACGCCAACGCACTACGAGAATAGCTCGATAAATTGTCGCGGACAAAGTCGACCGTGACTTCAAGCTTGTCCTTCTGCTTGCCGCCTGGGGCAGAAGACGCGAAGAAACCGTGTGTAACGAATGACTCTAAGCCTGCAGAGGCTACGAACGATCCTGTAGTTTCTTCAGTGACAATACCAATCAAATTTATGTATCTGCTCGCACCTGTTGGTAGATTACCATCGGACAGGAGCAAGAGGAGATAGGCCTCATCGTCGCCGTCCATCATGTGCAAAATATATAGACGATTCTATTGACTTGTGGTCCACGCAAGCGGCTGGCGGAAAGCGGGCCGCTTGGCGTCTGAGCCAAAGGCTGGCAGAAAGCCAACAACGTTGGCAGCGACGCCAAGAGGGGTCCCAGAATGACGATGGAATAGAAACGAGCTGTCAGACAGCTGGCCCGCTTGGCTCCTATGACAAGGAGCCACCAGAAAGGCAGACGTGTTGTCGGTGATGCCAATAGACCATCTGAATGCTGGTAGGGATGTAAGGGGACTGGCATGCTATAGTAGCTTCGTGACATGAGAGAAGGCCTCAAACATTTTAATTCAAAAGAAAATCTCAATATTAATGAACACTTGTCGGAATGGTATGTACAAGTTTGCGACAACACAAAATTTTATCAAACGCAGTCAACACCATTTCTCTCTCGCCCACACGAAACATGAACAAACACGAGCAACACCATTTCTCCGTCCATACGTTCATAGACCTCTTTTACTCCGCGCGCCCTCTTCGACCAAATCCCAACTCCTCATCCGCATTGGCTTCAGCAGCAAAGCACGAGTGAAAATGACAAATATGCGAGCGTTGCGAGGGATCACAGTGTGAACAGAGAAAGCCGGCAGCCACGAGGGGGCACAATTAGTGCAAGGCGGACGTCGTGCTGAGAGGAGGAGAGTCGAGCACCGGTGTTGTGTGATGGGGGAAACAGTGGTCTTGAGGGCTAGTAGCTGGGCTTTTGAGGAGGTAAAGAACTCTGGTGAAAAGGTGGGAAGGACGGAGTGAGAAGTCTCAAGCGCTCAATGCGTCGGGGCCCCGCTCGCTGCAGTCGTGACGTCACCTGTCGGTGGTCGCGCCCCTCGCCTCAAAAACTCGTATAAGACCTCGTCTCTTTGTTTTCTCTCCCTCATCTTTCTTGACCTCTTTCTCCCACAATCCCCACTTTACAACGCACCACCGCTTGATGAGGATCGTTTCTGAACCCGACAACTCTTTGAATCTCGCTTGAATGCAACTGGTACGTCCCCGTCTAGTAGTCTTGTGCACATGACGGTTGTCTCCCCTCTCTTGCCATCCACCAACGTTGACACGAACCCCGTTACAGAGTCTGGTTTATGTAAGCCCTCATGAGCGGTTGAGCTCAACCAGACGGTACACATATATGCTCTTATCTGATGTGTTTTTCAACAGTAAAATGAGGACTTATTCTTAGAGGGTCCGCTGTGGTGGTGCTTGAGATGGTGAGTCTCCTGTATTATTTGCTCTTAGCGCATAGACTCATTCGCTTATGTTATCCAGTCTTCTGAGCTACGGGAAATGTGCCACAAGACAGCCACCGATGACCGTGCACCTGAGTTAGTCGAGGCGAGATTGATACAGGTATCATCGGTAAGTGGATACTATCACGGTCGATAGACACATTCCCCTCGTTTCGTTATGTATGTACTTGTACCGTAGGTATGAGAGAATTCCAATACATTCTAATTGCTGCATCTCTGGGCCGGTGTGCAATTGACAGTGCCATCATACTACTGGTCCATCGGGCGACTGATGAGCATTAGATTCTATTATGCACGCTTCCCAGGTCTTGTAAGTGTTACCTGACTTGTATGACATATCACTCTGCTCACGCTTGTATTCAATGCTGATGCCATGTACGCCTCAGCCAATGGAAAGCCAAGGTAGCGCCAATCACAGGCTAAGCGCAAGCCAAGGCTCGGCATTCTGCTGAGCCCTCAGCATACTGGCGGTCCTTAGAAATTTGGATGGTCTGCTGCAAGGTAGTGGAAGGGATGCACAGTCCGGCGAGGTATTCTATCGGCATCTGGTATTTCTATATACATGTAAATCTATAGAAACATATGTATATTTTGCAGATGCATGAATGTCTGTGCTAAATACTACGATCGGCATCTGCCGATCCCGACGCGGTCATTCACAGTCCCGCACGCGCGCCTCGCTCACCACGACCTTGTTCTGAGGCACTATATATGTGCTCTTCACTTTCATAGCTAGAGCTCTCGCTCATTATACCTTTCAGATTCAGTTGCGCGCAAGATGGGTATGTGTCTACACTTTGATTCCGAGGATAAACTTGAGTCTGAAGCGTGGCCTGCAGACTCCAGCACCTCAAAGCAGCTGGTGGACAAGATGTATGAGAAGCGGAAGGCTGCGGCCCTGGAGTTGGAAAAGTGCCCGCGTTCTCCCCTATCCTCCTCTAGACGCGACACTAATAGACCGATGGTGTTACAGGCAGATCCGCGAGTGCCATCAGCAAGGCGACCAACGACGGATAGGCCAGATCGTGGACCAACTTGTGGATATGTTCAGCAATCCATCGAATCCTCTCCAGGCGCGGAATGGTGGTCTCATAGGCCTTGCTGGAACTGCTATTGCACTTGGAGTCGACATCGCGCCGTACATGGAAAAGTTCATCAACCCCCTTCTGGTATGTTTTACGGATCCCGAGAACAGGGTGCGCTACTTCTCCGCGGAGTGTCTTTACAATATCGCCAAAGTCTCGAAAGGCGAGATATTGGTCTATTTCAACGATATATTTGACGCGTTGAGCAAGGTGAGCCTTGACTGTATTGCGCGCGACGTCTCCTCATGTATGAATTGTTATGCTCAGCTGGCGGCAGACTCAGAGTTATCTGTCAAGAATGGAGCAGAACTATTGGACCGACTTCTGAAAGATATAGTGGCTGAGACGGCCTCTGTGTATGTTCCACAATATCCGGAGACCGAGAAGGCACGACGACGAGCCAATGAGAAACCATCAGTTAAACCCACTGGTGGTATCATTGTGCCACATCCTGACGACGTCGCGAGTGGGAAAGATATGCAAACTGCAAGAAAAGCTTTCTCTCTTGCCCATTTTATCCCTCTTCTGAAGGACAGGATTTATGTCATCAGTCCCTTTACGAGGAGTTATTTGGTTACCTGGATCAGTGTGCTGGACTCTGTACCAGAACTCGAGTTGATATCATATCTACCGGAATTTCTGGACGGATTATTGTAAGTGCTTACAGCCTTTGTCGTGTATACATGCTCACGAGTCATGTCTACAGGAAGTACTTGTCGGATCCTAGCGACGATGTGCGCATTGCCACTGAGGGCCTCTTAGGGGAGTTCTTGCGCGAAATCCAGGAAATTACTATGGTTCAACGAGCTCATGCTGATGGGATGAAGAAAGAGACGGGTGCGGAGCAGCAGTCGCGTAAGACTGACGCAGAAAAAGAAAGCCTTCCGGACATCACAATGGCTTCGTCAGAACGGGCAACGTTTCTCCCAGAGCATGACGATGGAAGTTCGGACACGGAGTCTGTTACACCTGTCGAGGAGAAGGAAGTAGATGACGGTCGAGATCGTGGCAGTAAGCTTGAAGCCAGCATCGTGGGCGACGCAATACTGAATAGTATCTAGCGTACTGGCCAGGACTAGGCGTACGGATCGATTACCAAGCCATCGTAGAGATTCTACTTCAGCAGCTCGACAACCAACCGGAGCGTAAGTGTAGCGATCATAACTCATATCTAGCCGCTAACTTGTGTATACAGACGACGAGATTCAGCAATCCACCGCCCTTCGGTGGATTTCAGAATTCCTAATCATCTATAAGGACGTAATGCTTCCTTTTATGCCACGGCTCATTCTTGCTGTCCTTCCAAACCTTGCTCACCATGTCCCATCGATCCAAACTGCGGCTGTACGGACAAATAGATTACTTCTTGTGGTCATTCAATCTCTTCCTCCTCCTTCAGAGAATCCTTCGCGCCAAAACACAGAGAAGCCTCAAGTGTCGGGGCCATCTACGACGGTACCCGGGTCTCCTACCCCTACAAGCAGCGCCGCCGCCACAACATCCCGCCCTAGTACAGCCACTCGTGATTCTACGCATTCACAATCCTCCAAGGAGTCCCCTCAAGATTCCCCTTCCGATCCGACTCCTGTACCGGGCACTCCATTTTTACAGGGACAGCGAGCACGACCAGTTGTCGCGGTTGACCCCGTCAAGATCACTACGGCCATCGTCACTGTTGAACCGGGGGTGGTCTACCACAGCCGACCTGAATCTCCTATGTCTATGGTTAGTGTTCCTCAAGTCCAATCAAGTCCCGAGGCTTCGGTACTACAAGAAAGAGATCCGTTTGATTATCAAGCCACGGTAAACGCGTTGACTATTCAATTCCTCAGTGAACACGAGCAAACACGGGTCGCTGCCTTGAAGTGGCTCATTATGTTGCATCAGAAGGCCCCCAGAAAGGTGAGGGTCTGAGCGCACAACCACTACTAGGACTTTTTGTCGATCTTGACTTCTTCGCAGATTCTTGCGATGGATGACGGGACATTCCCAGCGTTGTTGAAAACCCTTTCAGATTCATCCGAAGAGGTCAGTGCTCGTTGCTCTTACAATCTCCTGCATATCATGTTGGCTGACTCCGTGTGACCACCAGGTCATCAAACACGATCTGCAACTGCTGGCGCAGATTTCTTCCAGTTCAGAGGAGAGCTACTTCAAGTTGTTTATGCATACGCTTCTGGAGCTCTTCAGTACAGATCGAAAGCTCTTGGAGACAAGAGGAAGCCTCATCATCCGACAACTGTGCCTCAACCTCAACACGGAGCGTATATACCGAACATTTGCAGAAATTTTGGAAAAAGAGGAGGTACGGATATGTTAAGCTCTATGATCCACTACTGATATCCCGCAGGATCTTGAATTTGCCAGTGGCATGGTACAAAAACTCAACATGATCCTCATCACCTCTCCGGAACTAGCTGATTTCAGAAGGCGGCTCAAAAGCCTCGAGACTAGAGTAAGGTGCCGTTGACAATATTCTTCCTGTATCTGACATCCTTCAAACAGCAAGACGGACAGGCCTTATTCACAACATTGTACCGATCATGGTGTCATAACGCAGTGGCGGTGTTCTCTCTATGCCTTCTTGCTCAGGCGTATGAGCATGCATCAAATCTGTTGTACATCTTGTAAGTTAGGCGATTCTACATGCCCGGGGCTGGTACTGAACTCGTAGCTAGTGCCGACCTCGAGATCACAGTGCCACTCTTGGTACAGATCGACAAGCTCGTACAACTCATAGAATCTCCAGTTTTCACATGTGCGTGTCTGTTTTCGACATCGGCAGGCTTGTCTAATATATACCAGATCTACGCTTGCAGTTGCTGGAGCCTGAAAAATATCCACATTTGTTCAAGTGTCTCTACGGCCTTCTGATGCTATTACCACAGAGTTCTGCCTTCGTATCCCTCCGAAATCGATTAAGTGCAGTGAACTCGGCTGGTTTCTTGCATATTGCACCCAAATCGTACGTGTCAATCACCTCTATGTGTTTTGTATTTGTCTGAATATTATATTCCTCGGCGGTAGATCCGTTGCTAATGTATCATCAACACGTTCAAAAATTGGACGTGAAGAGATCAAATGGAACGAACTTCTCTCGCATTTCCGAGCTGTACAAAACAGACACGAGAAGGCCAGGCGACAGGCTCTTGGCAATTCTAACACGGACGATTTCATGCCACTCCCTGGCTTCAGCACCGGAAATGCCGATAAACCTCCGGCTCCTGCAACCGTTAATGGTACAGGACGACCCGCTGTCCGACGACGAACAACAGGGACGGTTGCACCTGATCCACCGCCTGCACCAGTGCGACCTCCTTCACGGGCGTTTTCTCCTCTAAACCCAAGAGCGAGGGGGCAGACTACATTAGGTACATACGTTCCGCCAGTGCCTCCTAGTCCAACATTCGCTCAGGGCTCGGGTAGGGGTTCGACACAACCCAAACGGACGTTGAGTATCAATCGCAAGTCATGATTTTGGATCTTTTCTTGTTTCGTCTATCACCATGATGTCCTGCACACACTTTCACGATCATTTCACGTTCAGCAATCAATTATGAGTCTGGAGATGTTAATCAACCGTCTAGTACTATTAATGATACATATCCGATGGCATGACATGAAAGTACAAAGCAACCTGTGTGCGATGGAAAGCGACGACGATATCAATAGCATGTTATGAGTCCGAATTATCCTGTGGGACGAGTAGATTTCTGCGTATGATATCAATATCCTCGTCCGTCAAGTGAACATAGCGGCGTAGGTACTCCTCTACACCGCCATACTTCTCTTCGAGTAGATGAAGGAATGCATGCATAATTTCCGCACTAGCATGTCGATTATTAGCAAATACAAGTGCAACAAAAATTGTAGGCCTACCGAGATGTCAACATGTTCAGAGCTGCCTCGTGATTCGAAGCGAAAAGGGGAACCTTCGCTAGCCGAGCCATTACCATAGCCCGTGCCGGCTCACGTCCTATGCGTGTCAAGGCGTAATCCTCCGCAATAGTATCGTCATCTACTCCTGCTAACTTTAAAGATTTCAGAAAAGGTAATCTCGTGTATTCGTATGATATACCTTTAGCAATAAGGCAGCGATAACCCCCGTTCTGTCCTTTCCCGCTGCGACAAAATCTCGTCGGATTTCTCATGCAGGAGGCGGAAACGAAGCGTACCTGTACAGTGAAATATACATCCTTTGTCTGGATGGTCGCGCACGTGTCGGAAGATAGTGCCGACCGCTGGGCCACCGTTGTCCAATATTTGGGAGTACAACTCCATGAACGCCTGATGAGTGGAGAGAGACATGTGTCAAGAAATGCAAAGACATTTGTTGAGACGTGGTGTTGCTCACTTCCGTTTTACCGCTCGCGTAAAGCTCGAAACGTCTAAATTCGAAAGCTTGTATTGAGTACAAGTTGAACAGAACACGAAAGCTAATACTGACGCACTTCGCCATCATTTCTGGGGAGTAATCCTCGAGAGAGAATACGGGTGTGCGAACAACATCGACTCCTTCAATATCCGGACACGGGGTTTCGTATTTCGCAATCTCAGTATCGGACCGTAGATCGTATACGGCTGTAATTCCGAGCTCCTTCAGCTGCTCCTTGCCTGCAATGAGACGTAGCTGTCAAACGAGCTGAATAGTGGATTTGTGAGACCATAGCTATGTCTTCACCTTCTTCTGTGATAGAAGATATCTCGCCCGAACGATATAAGAGTCGTGGTCTGGTCACCATGCCACAGTGCCTTGAACTGGGATAAGAACCCAGATCCCGAATGTTGACGACGCCCGGAACAGTGACAAATGGCGGTTTTGAGAGTCGCTGATTAACATATTCGGGATCGAGCGGTTCAAGGTCTGCTGTGTTGTTGATTTCGTTAGCAAGCATGGTGAGCAGCGGTCAAAATCTATGTAGGTCGTCGATGAGCGGAGCAAGATGGTATGCGCGTCTAATCTGGGATGGGGACAGGAAACGCCTTGCAGTTTTGGGCACAACGCGACTAATAATAATCGACGCGAGCGTGTCTCTTCCTAACCTTCACCATCCTCCTCACCATTCTCTCACAAAACACGCTCTTAGTATCATGGACGTTGACGGACCATCCTCCTCACCACCCGTCAGACAGACTTCTTTGCCTCCCAGCAGCGCCCCCCAGCCCAGCGCGTCGTCGAATGGACATTCAACTCCGAGACGACCTCGACCTGTAGCCGACGCGTTAGCGTTCGATAACGACGACGCAGAAGACGCGCAGGCTGAGGAAGAGGGTGGCAGGACGCGAAGGGGAAGGGGAAGGGCTCAAGGAAACGCGGCAGACATCCCTCTTGTACGCGACCCCGTCGGCGAGAGTGTAAGAGAAGCATTCGAAACATTCCTGAAAACGTATGCACAGATATTCCTCCAGCTCCAGTGCTTCTGAGACAACGAGTTTCTTCCTAGATATACCACGGAAGTTGCATTAGTAGCGACCCCCGCTTCTGATGGCGGTGTCCCGTCCACCGCAGACGGCGAAGTCATCTATGTCGAACAAATCCACACCATGCGAGAGTATGAACTCACCACCCTCTATGTCGACTATGGTCACCTACTAGAAAAAGACGATGTACTCGCCGACGCCATCCAGAAGCAATATTACCGCTTCCTTCCTTACATACGGCGCGCTCTACACAACCTCGTTGCAGAGTTTGAACCGGAATACCTGAAATTAAACCCCACGGCTGCAGCAACCGACTCCGTCAATCTTCAATCTCGCGAGTTCAATGTCGCTTTCTACCACCTACCTCTCGTTTCTGGCATTCGAGATCTCAGAACAGACAAGATAGGCACGCTTATGAGCATCAGCGGCACTGTGACGCGTACCAGCGAAGTTCGCCCAGAACTACTCTATGGCACTTTCATCTGCGAAGTATGTGGAGGCCTCGTAAATGAGATCGAACAACAATTCAAGTACACCGAGGTGCGTGCCATCGCGTCAGATATGCAACGATGCCTCTAACTCGTTGTTTCCAGCCAAGCTTGTGCCCTAACCCAACGTGTGGTAACCGCACTGCATGGCAGTTACAGATCGACAACTCTAAATTCACGGACTGGCAGAAAGTGCGCATTCAAGAGAACCCGTCCGAGATCCCAACGGGATCAATGCCCAGGTCACTCGATGTTATCCTTCGTTCAGAGCTTGTCGAACGCGCCAAGGCTGGTGATAAATGTGTCTTCACTGGAACATTTATTGTCGTGCCAGACGTCAGCCAGATGGGTCTTCCCGGAGGAAACAAAGCTGAGATAATGCGTGAGGCAGCTCGCGGCAATAATAATGCAGCTTCGGCGGTGGGAGGAGCAGGAGTTACGGGTTTGAAGAGCCTTGGTGTAAGAGATTTGCAGTATAAGACTGCGTTCCTTGCGTGTATGGTGCATGATGCGGACGGACGTGTGAGTGTATCATCTATCTCCTTGCTCGTGTAGAGTTATTGACACAGAGACCACAGACCGGTACAAATATCCGTGGTGAAGAAGAAAACGCTGAAGAGGATGGCCAGGCGTTTGTCAGATCCCTAACTGAACCAGAATTCGAAGAGCTTACGGCGATGATCGAGTCGGATCACATATACTCTCGCCTTGTCGAGAGTATCGCGCCGACCGTGTACGGGCACGAAATCGTCAAAAAAGGATTGTTGCTTCAGCTCATGGGTGGCGTGCACAAGCAAACAGGAGAAGGCATGCATCTACGCGGTGACATCAACATCTGCATTGTCGGTGATCCATCGACTTCCAAATCCCAATTCCTGAAGTGAGCCCAGTCTGATGTTATATGAGTGGCATCGTCTTATCATGAAGCCTAGATACATCTGCTCGTTCTTGCCCCGCGCCGTATACACCTCAGGGAAAGCTTCCTCGGCAGCCGGTCTTACAGCAGCTGTCGTAAAAGATGAAGAGACAGGCGACTTTACGATCGAGGCCGGCGCCCTGATGCTGGCGGACAACGGTATCTGCGCGATTGATGAGTTTGATAAAATGGATATTGGGGACCAGGTCGCCATTCACGAGGCGATGGAACAGCAGACAATATCTATCGCGAAGGCCGGCATCCACGCCACACTAAATGCACGCACGTCTATTCTTGCGGCAGCTAACCCCATTGGCGGACGATACGACCGCAAGAAATCGTTACGAGCCAACGTCGCTATGACCGCACCAATTATGAGTCGGTTCGATCTGTTCTTTGTTGTCCTTGACGAATGCGACGAGAAGTCGGATCTGAACATCGCGAGACATATTGTTAACGTGCACCGCTTCCAAGACGATGCCATCCATCCCGAATTCAGCACTGAGGCGCTGCAGAGGTATATCCGTTATGCAAGAACATTCAATCCCAAAGTAAGAGCTTGCATATCTTTGTTTCTGTAAATTTGACTGACTCTGAAATTCAATCAGCTCACTCCGGAAGCTGCTGATGTACTCGTTGAGAAATACCGCATTCTCAGACAAGATGATGCCTCAGGGGCAGGCCGGAACTCGTATCGCATTACTGTTCGTCAATTAGAGAGTATGATTCGACTGAGCGAAGCCATCGCCCGGGCAAATTGTACATCTGAGGTATGCGTCTCGTGCCCTCTCTCCTTCTGAAACAAGCTAACAGTTATTTACACTGGGCAGATCACTCCAGCTTTCGTGCGAGAGGCCTACTCACTCCTCCGACAGTCCATCATTCACGTTGAACAAGACGACATCGATTTCGACGAAGAGGAGCTCGAAGGCGAGCGCGACGGTGACCGACGTCCGCGCGCCACCGCAGAGGACGGCGTAGACAGCCAGGACGTGGAGATGTCTGCCGCAGAACTTGCTGCACTGGAAGAGTCAGAGCAGACGCTGACCGAGTCGATGGGTGTGGACGGCGCCGAGCCCAGTCAAGGTGGGGCTGCCACAGCCTCATCATCGCGCGCGGCGAGCATGATGCCCGAGGCCCCGCCGCCCCCACCAGTGCACCCCAAGCGGCGTATGATTATCACGCACGACAAATATATGACGCTGCAGAGCCTCATCGTCATGCACCTCTCGCAGGTCGAGCGGGAGACGGGTCGCGGCGTGGACCGCGACGAGCTCATCGATTGGTACCTCGAATCGAAGGAGGACGAGATCCAGGATGTCGAGGAGCTCGAGTACGAGAAGGAGCTCATCACCAAAATGCTGCGGAAGCTTGTGAAAGTGAGTCGGTTCTGTCGTCTGCTCAAGGTGTATCTTCTGACATTTGTTACAGGACAATTATCTCATCGAAGTCAAGGGCGATGTTCAAGAGTCCCTACCTTCCATGGATGAGAGCAGTGGACAGCCCTCCATGGAGGCTACGGACGGTAACGTGCGCGTGTACTATATGGTTCATCCCTCCGTGGATACGGAGGGGTCTTCTTCTCTGCCCCCGTAGAAGAGTAGTTTGTTATGTTCTATAGGTGTCGCTATCTTGTTTTCGTTCTACTGTATCCCATAGGATCCCATGCCCGACCGATAAAACGATCATTTACTTGCACGATTCTCATGGCGATTGTAGCCTACGTTTGCCAGGACGATCCGACATACTCACCATAAATAGATGGATACAGGATGCGTCCAAATGATCCACAGAACAGCGTTAAATTGTGAGATGTAGACAGAAAAAATGGATTAATCAAAGATAATGTGAGTGGGAAGGAGGCTGGTGATGGTGTACCCTACGCCGAGGGTACACTGAGGGATGGATGTTTGGGGTTCTAGGGTGGGTGGGTGAAGGAGGTAGAGAATTCCGCAGATGAAAGGGTATACGGGGGGATGCATAGGGAAAGTGAGGATACAGCTGAAGGATAGCGAACAAACCGAGAGCAACGATACATGCAGGACCCTCGTACGGTTACAAATGTGAGGCTCATGACGGGACAATTACAACAGTTCCGGCGTTCCAAGAGGCAGGGGCACACTCTATAAGTTACGCATTCCTCAGATCAATAAGTTATGGCGTGTGTGTTGTCGTTATAGCCGTACCCCCGCCTTCCGGGCGCTGCGCCGCAAGGCTGGTTTGGCGGTAGTCTTCGGCACAGCCTTGCTCCTGCCAGCGCTCTTAGCAGCCCCCTTAGAGAAGGACGAGCGTGCTTTCCCACCGGCGCGACGCGGCGACGACGCACTAGACGTGGCGCGCGAGCTCATGCGCTGGTGCAACCCAAAACGAGGAGGGGAGTGCATGGTGGACCGGTCCCGGAGATGGTAGCGTGGCTGGGGCGTGGCCGGGGAAGAGAGCGAGCTGGAAGAGTGCCGGCGTGAAATCATGCCCATGCGAGAGCGCGCCTTTGCGATTTGGAGCTGGCGCATGCTCGGCGAATGAGTGAGTCGTGGAGGGGTGAAGATATGTGACATGCTGCGCGAGAGGCCGCGTCGTGGTGGGGGGCGGATGTACTGAGATTGTTGAGGGGTGCAGCTCGTAGACGCAAAGGTCACATTCGTCTTGGATGGTCCTCGCGATGGACTCTCGAGGTGAGAAGTCTGTTCCGGCTTAGGGTCTGGGAAGGGGTATTCAGCGGAGCCCTCCGGAGAGACGATCGGCGTATCGATCCACGGCTCGCTATATTGCGGCTGTAACTGCTTTGTAGGAGTGGTCCAGTGTTCATGGGGACTCCTCTGGACAGGGTTGAGGGGGCTTCGCGGTAATTTAGTAAGTGATCGAGGAGGGGTTCTTGGGGGATCCATGTAGAGATAATCCAGCGGTTGGCTCTCTGACAACGCTGCATCGGCTTCGGTGATCATAGCGATGTCTGAGTATCCTCTGCAGGGTTGGCTCTGGCTTTCTTCGATCGGCTCAGTGAGCTCCCTCTCTAGAGGCTTGGGTCTCTTCGCCTCTCTTGAGTCTGACGTCGACTCGTGGGAACTGTTAAACCGAGGGTTATATGGCAGCATCACAAATTCTTCCTCCTCATCACTATCCGTCTCATATTCCTTTCTCGTACGCTTCAGACGACGAGGACCAGCCACTACGGGCGGCCGGTACGAGCGCACGGGTGGCAACTTGCTCTCGTACGCAAAATCTCGCACTTTGATCCCATGTGTGGCCAACATAATTTGTCTGTGCTCCTCTCTTACTTCCGACGAACATGGCTCAGGCGCCGATGCGTTGACGGCTGCACTTGTACCTGACTGAGGGGCGTTTTCAGGACAATTGCTACCTCTCGACAGAGAGTGGCGACTCACGTTGCCAGCAGTATCTGCCGCACCCTGAGAGCCCACACTTGCGAGCCCAGTGATTACAGCAAATGAGCCTTGTATCTGTCTCAACTTTTCCACTAGAATAGCTCCAAAGGAAGAGGCCATTGTCGGCCTGTGCGATGACGGATCTTGTGTGTCGCGGGCCAGGGCCATTGTATTCGTTCGATGCGCACGCGGGTATGCGACGATGTCCGTATATATTGCTTGTACCTCCTGCAAGAGACTAGCTCTCCGGGGTGGTGATAGTTTGGAGGAAAGATATGTTGGGGGGGGGGGGGGGGGGGGGGGGGGGGGGGGGGGGGGGGGGGGGGGGGGGGGGGGGGGGGGGGGGGGGGGGGGGGGGGGGAGGACACGAGTGAGGAGGATATTTGAGCGTGGCGGGTTGACTCAACCAACTTCGGAGCTAGCGACAAAAACTTCCAAATCGAGCTCCGCGCGCCGCTTAAACGTGGCAACGGCTCCTATTGTGACATTGACGCTCGTCGGGACGGCGCGCCCCGCCGACGCCGCCCTCTTTTGTGTCCGAAGGCGGGAGAAATGACTCGTCGCGTGAACGACGGTCGTCTGTTGAACCGCTCACTGAGAACAATGAACCCTTTCGCTCAATGGCCTCCCCAAATGCATCTTCTCACGCTGGCCAAGACCAGCACTGCAATGCCAGTGTATCGGCGGCGACACAGCCCAGCGATATCGAATGGGATGGTATTGATTGATACAGATGGACGGAACACTACCACTCCAGCCATAATTAACCCGAAATAAACATGATAGAATACGTAAAAGAAGAGAACGCTACCGTGGGGTATAAGCTGGCGGGAACTCGCTCACCGCCTGCGATAACGTATCGTCGCCCCCACCAGGAGGTAAATTCCCTCCCGAAAACCGCAACCCGGAGTCTGCATGAACTGCCGGCTGTCGGGGCCGTATTGCAGAGGGATCCGAGGATACTGCAGGTCGTGGTGAACGGGTCCCCTTAGGCGAACGTGCGCTGCCGCTGCCTGAGCTGCTATCATTCCATGTTGGCACGACAGCACCATGGGTGCTGTTTGATTCCGTTCCCGTGCCACCGCCACTGGACGAGAATTCGCTCGGTTCGGGACTTAGCAGTCTTTGTTGGCTCCTACTGCTCTCTCCGGCAAGATGACTCGAGCTCGCCAGCGGACTTGATGCCGCAAGTCGCGCCTTACTCTGAGCGTTCACGACTGCAGCTGGTACACCAGAAGCGCCTGGTGACAAGGGCCCCGATGTTTCATGGGGAACAACGGAGGCCGAAGACGAGTTATAATCTCGGGGCAGAAGGTACGGTGTCACACCGGTAATACCTCCCGTGGCGTTGATTTCTCTTATTGGTGAGTCTGAAATACGTGTAGATGAGATGCTAATCGTCTATCAGAGAAGTAATCCGAGTCACACCTTCCACAACGTCCAGATCGTGAGGGAGATGGCTCCTCTTCCGCTTCCGACACCAAAAGAGCAGAGCCAAGACGAGTAGCAGCACGCCCACCACTCCTCCCACGACGCCTCCCGCAATTGCTCCAGTATGGCTTTTCGTGGATACGAGATTGTCTGCCTGAGAGGTTGGGGCTGCTGTCTGCGAAGAGGAAGAGCTACTAGACTCCGACTTCGCAGAAGTTGCTGGCGCTAGAGACAATGCGGCCGACAGTGGCGACGTGGACGATGCGCTTGATGATGTGGAAGCAGAAGATGACGACGTCGAGCCTCCTAACGCGTCAGAGGTGACAAGAGGCGGGGGCGTAAACAGTAGGTAGTCGAAAAAGTATGGATAATTCTTCGTCGCGCTTGTGATATTCACCACCAGGTTGTGCGAGTTTACGTCAAGCAATCCTGAGGTCCAGAACATGACACCATCCTCCTCTGTGGTGAGATTCGGCGCGGTGTATGAGCCCATCACGACGTCGTCGATAATGTACACCGAAGTCACTGCATTGTAAGTCAAGCCCTTCTTCTGTGGGGCTACTATCCCATAGACAGAAACCGAGGAGCCTACGCAGAGCGGTACAACTCCGTTTGAGATGTCGTTGCAGCTCGAAGACAAGTCACTCACCAATGAATAGGTATTCGAATGTCCCCGAACCCTGCGCCTCCGACAACGACCCATTCTTGATGTTCTGATTATCAGTCGACACATCGTACCAATTGGGCCCCTCATAGTCGATCTGTATGTCCTGGTCGTCCACAACTACGGCATTGGCATTGGCACTAGCCATGAAGACGAGCAGGGCATGCGACAGGGCGGGAAGAGAGGCTGGTCGAGTAGGTAGCCCATTGGGCGGATCATGTACCTTTCGAAGGGCCTGATGCCGTGCTCCCCGGGTTCAAATTGTTTCACAGCTTGTCATCGCTTGGTGCCTCATGTGATGGTCAACCGACGTTATGAGCCCGCCCATCAATTAATGGCGGGAAGGAGGCGATTAAGTTCGTCCTCGCCCTGATATTTGCGTCATCTCATGAAGATAATCTTTGTATATATAGCACTGAACTGACCGTCAATGTAGGTCAACGATACCATGGATGATGCATCCAAGATCGACAATTCTTACCAAGGCTACTGGGACGAATGGATTTCCCTCGCGAGCGCATCAGAAACTCGAACTTTAAGACTTTCTATATTAGGCGCGGGCGCGCCGCAACTCGGACGAAATCCAGGTCAAATTCGCGACCAGAGGCACAGGTATCGCAGGTATCAATACAAGAACAACAAGAAATAAGGACACCAGTATCCCAATACAAGTCAGTCCGCCAGGACCCATCCTCGCTTCACACCAAAGTTCAAGACCTCATCGGCAGTCTTCACACCGTCGTCAATGCCACGCTTGGGCGCAGCTTGAGTCTTCCGCCGACCTTTCTTGCCCGCAACGGATGTACACGACGTCACTGCGTCGCGCAAGACACCTTCCATCTCGATCAGACATTCGTAGCACTCTCGCTCAGTGAACGTGGAGGTTGGGGCTGCATTCTTTCGCAACACGGGAGGTACGCGGAGGCGCTTTGCGTTCAGCAGCTTATCCAAGAGATAATGCAGCCACTAGACGAATAAAACGCGTATGGATCAGGACTGAGCTCGGCATGAGAATAAACCACCTACCATGACGTTAGTCAAAGGGCAGTACGCCTCCCATGAATTGCCAATGTGCGTTTTCATCATACGATATACGTCAAATTGGTAATCACCTGCGAGATAGAGAAACGTTGAGTCTCTGAAGGTAAGAGTGACGTTTCACGGAATTACCTTCGCCTTCGAACACTTCGTCGTCGAAAGGTGTCCAACGGACACTTTCCCCGCTGTCCTCGTCGGATTCCATGCGCGACAAGCCCAGATCAATGACCGTCGCTCTAACGCCATGTATATCGTGGTCCATAGGCACCTTCCTGTGTTTCGACAAGCGAGGCTTCGTAGAGCAGTCTGCGCTCTTCACCAAAATTTGACCCCAATGGAGGTCTCGATGCTATTGACTTGATTAGATCTGGAATCCCGCATATACTCCGATTTGCTCACCTCGAAATGAACCAGGTCTTCTGCTACTGCTAAAGTTCGAGTTACTTGCCAAAACAGGCTACAGGCTTGCCTCCAGCCTGTCTTCAAAGCGGTAGGGAAAGTGAAAGCCTCTAGGTCAGGACCTCCGTTAGGGAGAACGATAATGGCATAAACCTGCGACACCGTGAAGTTATCTATACACCAAGAATTGAGTTTGTCATCTTAGAAGTTATGGAAATCAATCATACCAGGTCTGATACTTTCGCTGCCCTTCCGTTCATGATACTCGTCCCAAAGGTCGAGCAGAAGGGAAGGATACCTCCCGCGGACAATGTATGTCCGAAGTAGCTCTACAAAGCCACTGCCCATTTCACCCATCGCTCTAGTGACGATTATCTCTTTCAGCACATCCTTCGCGTCGCTCGGGGATGGAGAGTCTAGCTCATCGAAGGCAGGCTTCGCACCATCCTCGTCGCGCAGCGGTATAACCTTCAAGACAACGTCTCCAATACCGAATACTTCAGAATACGACGCCTCGCCAATCTTCTGGAATGTGATGGGATCTTTGGATTCTCTGCTTGCGACAATACCAACTCCTCCGTGCGACGTCTGCACCATAGGATCGAACGGAAACATTTCTATGAAAGCTGAGAACTCATGTGGAGTCGTTTGGGCACATTCTTCCAGTAGTGGAACAAGGTACTGTGGAGGCGGTTGCTCGTGGGCAGCAAGACCTCCGTGAACCTGCTTCAATGTGTTTGGAGAGAGCGCCAGTTGATCGAGGTCAAAGGACAAGTCATCAAGATCAGACTCTGTGTCCGTGCTGGGAGAGGGCGGTACTGCAAACATAGAGCGGTTCCCGCGATACCGCATTGGGGTAAGTTGACGAGCCTGGTATTGAGGCGGAGGAGGCGACAGGAGTGAAGCTGAGGGCACAACTTGAGATATCCGCTTGGGACCAGGTCGCGGTCGAGGAGGTGGTGGGACTACTACAGCGGGTGCGAGTTTTGACTTCAACTTTCTCGAGGGCTGGGGTCGTACAACAGCAACAGACCTCGCACTGGCCGCATCGATTTCGGGAGAGGAAGGTAGCACACCCGCATCACGAGCGACGATGAACGGTCCACGATTGGGACGCACGACAGGTTCAGGCAGTGGTGATTTAGAAGGTAGTTGAAGCTTTGGTAACCTCCCTTTCGGCGTAGGCTCGTCATCCGACTCGTCGTCTGATGAGATGATGATAGGCCGTGTTATACGATGCTTCAATGGCGGCTTTGCGGCTGGACTTTCATCATCGCTCGAGAGCACAATGGCGCGGTGGACTGCAGTCCCAGCCACTGCGGCCTTCTGCACGCGCTTTCCTGAAGCTCGGCCAACAGGGTTCGCTTGCACATCAGTCCGAGAAACTCTCCTTTCCTGGCTGACTTTACGACCTCGATCATCCAGGACGACGATGTCCACCTCGACTACTGGGGATGACGACTTTAACGCTCTCAACGGGCTTGCTTTGGGGAATCTGGAGGATGTTTTACGTTTCTTGATCGTAGCGACTGATTGAGACTGTGGACTTGGCAAGTTGGACGAAACAGCCGATAGTGGTTGGCGCGTGGGAGACAGTAGCTTCGGGTTATAACTGGGAGCCTGTTTCGCCCTCTTCGCCGGGGCTTTCTTGCGTAATTTCTTGGGTGAATATTCTGATGAAGATGTGGACGGTGTGGGAGCCCTTTCGGGTTCGACATAAGGCGAAGACTTGGTGGCATCGGTGTATCGACTCTTGGTCGTAGAACGCTTGGGAAATGCAGGAGGTTCAGGAAGGCTTTCACTTTGAGGCTCATCTGTGACGTTCACTATGCGGTGACCTCTTCGACCGTAAGCAAAGACTTGCTTCGTTCTGGTACCCAGCATCTCGAACGTGAGGATAAAACAAGCGAGAGCGGCGGCTGTTTTCCAGTCCACAAAGTGTAGTAAGGAGTGTGAGTCAATGTCGGTGAAAGAGTGATGTCAAACTGAGTGTCCTTCGTGTATCGTGTATTATAAGGCTGGTATGTCATGCGCTGCTGCTGGCGAGTCCTCGGATCAGTGAAAGTCTTGGGCAAGGTCTGAATCTGTCTGGACGGCGACCAGAAAACGCGACAGGTAAACCGTGGGAAGTTCTTCGACGCGCGTTGCACGTGATGGTGTTTTATGTGAGACGCCCGAATGTAGCGGCGGTTTCGCTTCTGTAGACGGAAGACCACCATCTCGCGCCCAACTGTCTCAATTCAAGGATGGCGTTGCCTACATCTCTCATGATATCAGTCATGCCGGCTGAACTGGAACTTATTGCCTCAGAACAACTCGTCGAAATCATTCCTCTAGTAGCCATGGAAAAGACTGCTTTCATTTCTGTACTGCGTACATTCCTGTTTTGAACACTTTTCACTCAAAGACTGATATAATGCACGCGTCATAGGGAGCCTACGGACCTCTAAGACCGCCAGCTAGATGCAAAGTTCCTATCTGGATTGCGACCAACCTGAAACTCAAGAAGAAATGCCATATTGTCCCACCACCATGGCTGAACACCGGTCAGCAGATTACATGATATATCATGCTACTATCATTCTGACAACTGTCGATAGAATATCTGCAGGACAGACTCACTCGTGAAACTACTAATCCTGAGTTCAGTCAGCTTCCCTTTCGCTTCGCAGAGATTGCCAAAGTCCTACTCGACGTGTATGCACTTTGTCCGCCTCTTCCTCTGCTTTCAGGTCTCATTACCACTCTCCAGTGCCTCAGACGATTTCCAAAATCCTGACAAACTTCGCTCCTTGCTGAAGGATATTCGCGAGGCTCGTCAAGCAAAGAGTCGGGATGGTCTCTCCAAGCTGGACCACAGTGAACTAAGTGTACGTTGCACCCATTTCTCGTTCTTGATATCTTACTGATGATATTTTCATAGTTGCCAAACTTATGTTCTATGGAGATTAACGAAATTCGACCCCACTTCGTCAAGGGAATAAACTCGCTCGTGAAATTAGTGAAAGAGCCAGAGGCACGACCCATGGAATACTAAGCTTTCTGTGACATGTTAATCGTACATGTTATCCCGTTGTTCATCATAATTGTTGTATCATGGTATCCAAGATCCTGTAGCTATAATCCTGACCGTATTTTTGTCGTATGACCGGAAACATCCCGTGATAACCTGAACTTGTATCCGGTATACTGATGGTGGTATCGATCCATGTCGTTGAATGTCGTTAAAAGCCGTGAATAATCAGACAAGCTCATAGTTTCTCCTGAAGCAACTGCTTCAACTCTTCGAGCTGCGCCTTCAAACCGTTAATCTCCCGCAGAGTCACCGCCTCAGTCGACTAGAGATGGATGGTCAGTCGCATTTTGAGAGACTGAGCGGTAGAGGACGTACGTGAGTGGTATCAGGGAAAACTTTGATGATTTCTGCAAACGGAATTTTGCTGATTACAAGCCCCTTGTCGGCGTCCTCTCCGTCGACAACTGGGTCCTGGTATTCAGGGTTGTCGTCCGAACCTTGGTCCGGGTGAGATAACCAGTCCTTCACCCACTTATTCTTCGAGGGATCAAGTTCTGCCTCGTATACGCTGATGACCACAAGCGGTACGAAGAAGAGGGTGGTCATAACGACCTGGTTAATCTATTGATTGTGTGAGTAAATGACTATCATGCAGGGAGAAGGCAGTTGGGACATACCCGTGCATAGGTCTTTTTGCTCACGACGTATCTGTAAGGATGATGAGCAATCGACTGGACAAGGACAAGTAAGACGTACTCAAGAGGGGCAATGAGCAAGAACTCGATCAGATTGAACGGTGCAGGGTATATGTACTCGTCAGGAGCCCTGATCATGCTGATCGTCTTGTCTGCGAAGTATGCAAGGTACTCTGCTGCAGCGTCCTCGACAACCTGGCAGAGAGCGGACGCATGAATGAGTGCAACACAAGGTCATGACGATGAATAAGACATACATCAGTATAGGCCGACGAAAACAGCGAGATGAGGATGTTGAGAAGGATGACAACAGTTGCCACGTTCCATCTAGGAGACATCAGTGATATTCTGCAGCCAACTCCAGTTGCCGCTTACTCACAAGTAATACAAGATGAGCCCAGGAGCCCACCTATTATAGATCAGTCAATGAATATCCTGACGTTGGTTATACAAATTTACGTACCCTTCCCAACGGGTATAATCGGGAGCTCTATACAATTGTCAGAACCGTTCGGCTGGGAAAGGTGATGATGGACGTACTGCAGCAGTGCTTGTATAAGTAGATTGATAACTTCGTGCGGATAGTCTGTCTGTCCGTCCGCCGCGTCCAAGGCATACATGCCCTGCAAAAAGCCGATGCCTAGTAACGCTAGAAGCTGCCATAGACTTTGAGCCAACGTACTCGCTACATGTACACAGGACGTACTGCAAAAAAGATCCCAGATTCCTGAAGCATTCGAGCCACGCAGATCTGCATTGTGCCCACATATCTATGAATCGAGATGATTGAGCGGCACAACCCTTCCTACCAAGACAGAACTTACTTATAACCGTCAAATACCGGAATAACCTCTGGGAACGATATCAGCTTGTATCAATAGAATTGAAGAGATACTTACTCATCCTACTTTGACGTTAGCACGTGCAAGTGATACATAGCCAGCAAACACTCACCAGATAAGCGGTGCCACGAAACTCAGACATTGGAAACTTTTGATGCGAAGGATAGTCCCTTGCGTGTCAGAGGCACTTCCAGCAATACGTAGAGTGAAGGCTGCAACAAGAATACCGTCGATCGAAAATGACACGAAATTCCAGAAGCCAAGAGCTCGCCACGAGACAAACATCAAAAGCTTGAAGATCTGTGCAGCGTAATTATGCCCAACCATTCAGCGCAAGTTTCATGAGCAAGCTTACTTTCTCCACATCTATGGGACAGTGAGTTAGAACACATTAGATGTTCAAGAGGCTGTCACGCATCCACGTACCTTCAAACGCAATCGAGAGGGCCAGAATGTACATGATAATCTCCCAAATGTCCAGGTCTGAATGATCCGGGTCAAGTTTATCAAGCGGTTCACGGACTGTGAATCGCACATGAGACCGAATTTCATGTGATATCAACGATGAAGTGACACACCAGCCTGAGAATACGTGAACAAGAAAAACAACCAAACAAGGATACGGAAGATATTTTGATATCTAGGTACCGCGAGGCGAGCCGGATTCATATGACTCCAAACTCCCTCTTGTAAGGTTTCATGATACAGGACGTCTGTAATCGTCTTGAGTTATGGATCGTAGCGCCGGATAGATATGCTCACAATCAATGTCGTGGTCTTCGTTATGCTTTTGTACGATTTGTCCGCGCCATAGATCGTTTACAACTGAATAAAGACGTGAATGGATATACTCGATATCATGTGAATTAGGCTCTGACCATCTTGGGCTTCGGTTGAAGACAGAAATATAGTGCTGCATAAGTCGAAAGGTGTTAGTTACATACGCACAAGTATGCAAACTAACGCAAGAAACGTTGACGGACCAATGTGAATCACTGGCCATCTCCAAAGCACTGCTTTTGTCGCTACTATCACCGTCAATCTCTCTGTGAGTGAAGCGCGTCGACATCATAGCTGTGATCCTGTCGGGAGGTGATGCATGCAGAACCCTACGTGCCAGCACCTCACAAGCCGTAGCTTCCGTACAACCCTCAGCAGAGCTTCATAGATAAAGATACACTGAAATAGCACACCTCGACCGACATTCTCTTCGTAATCGGCAGGATTATGATTGGCATCCCACATAAACTCCTTACGAGCCCGTAATAAACAGTAAGGAAGCTAGACCATCGATAAATCAATGTGTTTGTTGGATTGGGTATATGTTTGTCCGTTACCGCTTCTACTAGGTCTCCCGCTGCAGCAATGTATGCTTTAATGACCTGAGGAGTAATGATTCTGCTGGTAGGGTCGCTTATAGATTCAAGCGGCACTTCCAAAGGCAGTAAAGTAAACGTGAGAGTCCTCAAACGTCTCACAAGTTCTAGAGTATGTCATATAAATCAAAGCCGAAATCACGAAATGACATGCACACACTTGAGAGGGTATCTGGTGACGGGTCCACGGAACGTACAGAGAGAAGAGATGCTTGATCTTCATTGTCCATCCCACTCTGTACTCGCTACAGTAAGTCGTAGATGATACTGTGGTGGTTGGGAGAAAGAGATGAGGTGCCTGAAGGAGGCTCCCTTACTCCGACTCTTGTGCCAAATATCAACGACCTGCCAAGCGACGGCGGCCGCAACTTTCCTTCACAAAGTGACCTCAGAGTTTGTCCTTGTTTGTGTCTTACCACGTGGTGCGCCTATTGGTGACTGCAGTGCACTGTATCGCAGCACCGACGCCGCCAACGTTGAGCACAGTTATATCTGACGACGACAAGAGACTACAATGCCTGTAGGTGCTCTGTGCTCTCACGATTTACCCTCGTTTCTCACATTTTTGTAGGCCTACCACTCCGTTCTCAACGAGGAGCCTGATGTTCGTCAAGTGGGTAATATGTCTATTCTACCCATCAAGACCAAGATTCGTGGCCCGGCGCCGCTGGGTATGTCACAGTCGTCTCGCTCGGTTCTTATATACTCAAGCTTGCGCCAACTACAGCCGACTATAATACCGCCGATATAGTTGATGAAACCCTTGACCTTTTCCGTGCCAACTCACTATTTCGCAACTTCGAGATTAAAGGCCCAGCGGACCGTCTACTCATCGTACTCATCCTCTTCGTGTCCGACTGCCTTGCCAAGATAGGGGCTGCACGCACGGTGCCATCACAACTTGAAGCGACCAAGCTACTGAACACTCTCGCCGTGGACACCTTCCCCATCCCTGGCGACGCTAACTTCGCACTTAACGCGCATTACGCTCCTCCAGGCAGCAGGGCAGATGCCGGTGAGTGCAGATATTATGTCAGTCATCTTGATTGAGAGGTTGATCGCTCTGTAGAATACTTGCGGCAGTATCTGGTACAAGTACGGCAGGAGTTGGCTGCGCGACTGATAGAACGACTCTACGCCGATGGCACAGGGAAACCGAGCAAGTGGTGGATGGCATTCCAGAAGAGACGTTTCATGAACAGAAGTTTGGGTGCTTAGGCGAATACGAACGTGCGTCATACAGAGTACAGAAACAGATCAGTGTAATATTCCATCTGCACAATCGGATACAACGGAACTTCCACAGCGTTATCACAGCAAAGTACGACAGATAGGGCACAGAATCCAAGCTCGAGAGAAGATGATGTGGGACTTCACTTCCGGTGCCGTCTCTCGTTGGGATTCTTCCTACCATACCCAATAACAGGCATGTCACCGTCCATGCCAGCACTTCGCATATTCCGCCCCTTTCCGCCTGCTCCCACACTCAGCATCTCTGGGACCCAATCCGGATCCATCCAGCTCCCCATAACTACTCCAGCTGATACCCCTTTACGACTTGCTGAACTGTTCAACATCCGCTTTTCCTCCCGTTCTCGCTTGCCATCTGCCATCTTCTTTGCTCGCATCCAGGCAGACTGGTCTTCTCGTAAGATAAGACCGTCGCCGGTACCTGTCTTTGCAGACCCAGCTTTGGGGGCCGGTATTGAAAACTTGGTGCCACGAGTTTTGAACTGGAAATTCTTCTTCAGATGCACTTGCAAAGCCGGTGTAGACGAGTTGGCTGTCGGAGATGAAATTGTTACTGAGGCTCGGATAAGAGTCGGATTTCCGCAAGACGGGCAGAACTTCCGTGACGCGTCTTTGCAAATTCTAGACAGATACGATTCGTTCAGACAGTCGTATAACTTGTGACAAAGCGAGGACGCACTTGAAGCATGCGTGACACCGCAGAACCCAAGTTTTTACGCGTTCAATCCGCTTTCCCTCCACACCGACGAGACTGAGACCCATTTGCAACAGCACGTTTTGCATGGCGAAATCTGCGGTCATGCAGCCTGCTTTGATCTGATCGGTCTTCTTGCGCTTATTCGCCTTTGAATCTTGTTCAGGAAGGAGCTGAAGTGCTCGTGACTTATGTAAACCGACATTCGAGGGCGTGATCCATTCGCCTTCCCCGTCATCGTCGTCTATTGGGTCGTCGTACAATGGCTCCTCCGAGGGTGCAAGATTGCTTTCGTCCGATGGGGGTGGTAGCGCGTCCAGAGAAGGCTCAGCTGAATGGGATGTGGCATCGATCTCTTCATTGATATGCTCAACCCGTACATCCAAAGGCTCGCGTTCTAGAGCCTCATCCTCAGCACTGTCTTCAGAAGAGTCATCGGATAATGGTGGCTCCTCTGCTTCGCTGCCGTTTTCGTTATTTTCTTGTTCTAGGTGTTCAGGTCGGAGTCCTTGCTCTGGAATGGGCTCATTGATGTCAGGGACGATGGGAGACTCTGCAGTCTGCTGATATACTGCGGTTAGATCATTGTAAGCAAGATAACGATGTTGGATATGCATGCCTGCGTTGCTGCAGTTTCTTCCTGGGCCTTCTCCTGTTGGTCAAGGGCATATGTCAAAGCCAATATGCATAGATCGGGCCTAGAGAGTACGGAGTAGTCTCCAGTCTTTTTTGAGAACTGGATGACTGCGCGTCTTCAGTATTTTCATTCACATGGGTATAGGTTCATTTACAGACCGTGCGCAAGAGACTTAGAATCAGGACTCTGCACTTCAATCCGCACTCCAGCGGAGAGTGCGAGTTTCTCAAAATGTTCTCTAGCACGCTTGTCTCTCAGCTCATCTAGAACTTGGGGCACGGTATAGAATGTCTCTGCGAGGCCTCGCAGTGGAGAGAGAGATAGCAGAGGGCCTGCATCGAGCACCAGATGTTTGCAAGCGGGTTTCGAGCTGCTAGAAGACTGCATGGACGTCCGCGGTAAGGTGAAGTTTGCGGGAGATAAACACGTGGCTTCAATTGTGACCGCGGCGCGAGTTCGGCGCGATCGCGATCACTGATTGATATTCCTGATACTGTACTCTGATCTTATCTAATCACGCCTATATCATTGTGTCATCTCGAGTCAATGCGAGTTCCCAAGGGCTGAGACTTTGACTTCAGAGTCATTCCCTCTCGACGCAGACACCCCAGATCACATACAGGTAAGTTCGCAGATATAAACACCGGTTATATCTTACCAACTGCAACAAAAGCAATGGCTAAGAAGATGTGAGCCGTTTTGAATCATCGACGGATCTCTCATTGACGTTTAGTCCTCAGTTTCCGCATCGTCGTCCTTCCCGGAGATGGTATTGGTACGTAGAGCTTGCAGTCACATTGCGTGATATTTAAGGTAGTTTGCACTGTAGGCCCCGAGGTTGTTGCAGAAGCCACTCGAGTCTTGGAGGCAGTTTCGGCAGCTTCGCAGGACTTCGAACTGAAGCTCGAGACGCATGACTTTGGAGGCTGCTCAGTGGACAAGCATGGCATACCTCTGACTGACAGTACTCTCCAAGCATGTCAAGAAGCCGATGCTATTCTCATGGGTAATCCAACTTGTACACTGTGTCAGATGGTAATTAATGCGTTATATCAGGTGCGATCGGCGGCCCAAAATGGGGAGTCAACGCCAAGGTTCGCCCGGAACAAGGCCTCCTCACCCTTCGCAAAGCCCTCGGCCTCTATGCCAACATTCGTCCTGCCAACTTCGCTTCAGACAGTCTTCTGAACTACTCTCCCTTGAAGCCTTCTATCGCACAGGGTGTCAATATCATCGTCGTACGTGAGCTCATCGGAGGTGCCTACTTCGGCACCCGCAAGGAGTACGGGGCTGGTCCCGTGGAAGACTCCGCTTGGGACACCATGATCTACAGCGTCGCTGAAGTGGAGCGCATCACCCGTGTTGCTGCTCAGGTTGCTTTGGCTGCAGACCCTCCTTTGCCTATCCACTCCGTCGACAAAGCAAATGTGCTTGCCAGCTCTAGGCTGTGGAGGAAAGTCGCGACGGAGACGTTGCAAAACGAGTACCCTCAGTTGAAGCTGGACCACCAGCTTGTTGACTCTGCCTCCATGATCATTGTAGCGAATCCCAAAAAGCTCAACGGTGTCATCCTCACTGAGAACCTGTTCGGTGATATGTAAGTTTCTGTCCAGTCGATGCATATTACATTGCTGATGTTATCGACACAGTCTGTCAGATGAATCCAGTGTCATCCCGGGATCCCTTGGCCTTCTCCCGTCAGCATCTCTCGCTGGTGCGCCCTCAGTAGCAGACTACACATCTCCCAACTTCAAGCCCACTCCCGGTCTGTACGAGCCCATCCACGGCTCTGCGCCGGACATTGCAGGCCAAGGTATCGCCAACCCAATTGGCACCATTCTCAGCGCCGCGATGCTCCTGCGTTACTCTCTGGGAATGGAGAAACCTGCAAAGGCTATCGAAGACGCTGTGCGCAAGGTGCTGGACGATAAGGATGCCGGAGGCGAAGGGCTCCGCACGGCAGATCTGGGAGGCAGTCACAAGACGAAAGATATTGGTGACAAAGTTGTAGAGCTTCTGAAGGCGACCTTGTGACTTCGACAAAGATCGTTCTGATATCAGTGCTGAAATCAATCCAGACTCTTGAATATCATCCTGCATTATTGCTTGTTCCCTGGGGTGTGTGAATCCTTTCAGCAACGTTTAATCGCCAAACACTTGCTGCGTACCCTTGGTTGAACAAGACCTCTTCGCAAACATAATGCGTTGCATTTCGTGGTTATCATTGATCGCTTTTTCTTGGGGCGTTCTAGCACAGCTACATCCAAAAATACCTGCGCGTTATCGCGAACTTCCTCTCCTCCGTAATCAGGCAGCTATACTTGACAGTTGGCGCGACGAACGCGTTGCACGGATACCAGCTATCCTCAAACGACACAATGTTGACGCATGGTTGGTAAGTCTTCGACACGATCCGGAAGAAGCGTAGCGACTCAAACAAACCACTGCAGATGAGTCAACGCGAATACGCGGAAGACACCATCTGGTGGTCAATAAAAGATGCTACTGAGTTCGCGCCTCATCGCCGGACGATTATACTGTTCCACACAAACAGTTCAGCGTTAGCCGGGCAGCCCAATCCTCTGCGATGGGTAGACAACACGGGCCAAGCCTGGACGGAACTACGACAAGTCCTGCGGGAGTATAACCCAGGGCGGATAGCTATCAACGTCGACCGCGACATTGCGTTCGGTGGCGGTCTGCATGTCGGCGAGTGGGACGTATTGCACGAACAGCTCGGCGACAGCTGGATGGAAAAGGCTGTGGACAGACCAATGATTGCAATCGAATACGTAGCTACGCGTGTTCCAGGGCAACTTGAGTACTACCGCATGCTGCAGGAGACAACGTGGGCTTTGGTAGAAGAAGCGTTCAGCAACAGTGTGATCGAACCTGGTTCAACAACTACAGAGGTCAGTTGCTACGCGTGTTAACCTGGATGTATCTCACTGCTATCGATTGTCTAGGATGTCGAATGGTGGTTCCGCGAGAAGATGCTGGAGCGAAACGTCTCAACCTGGAACCATCCTCGCGTCTCCGTCCTCAAACCAGAGTCCTTTCCAGGGTGGGACGGCACTAAGGACACGATTCGCGAGGGCCATCTCTTGCACGTGGACTTCGGGATCACAGCTATGGGCATGAACACCGATGTTCAGCACATGGCTTATGTCCTGCGCTCCTCTGAGGGTGAAATAGACGTGCCACGCGGACTAAAGGACGGTTTGCGAAAGGCAAATCGCATGCAGGAGATCGTGCTGTCCAAGATGCGAGCGGGGAAGAGCGGTAACCAGGTCCTCACCGAGTCTCTAAGGCAGATGCGTGAGGAGGATATCCAAGGCCAGATCTACTGCCACCCGATTGGAGATTGGGGCCATGCACCAGGTGCTGTTATGGGTCAGTGTCATCTCAGTGTCTGTGAATACCGATGTTCACAAGTATACCTGTAGGCTTCACCAACCTCCCAGAGCACGTACCCGTTCTGGGCGAACTGCCTATACTCCCAAACACTTACTACAGCATCGAGCTATACGCGTACCACTATGTTCCAGAGCGCAACGAGACTCTGAGGTTCAGGGTGGAGGAGAACGCCTATTGGGTAGACGCAAAGAGGGGCTGGGAGTTCGTATATGGGAGGCAAGAACGGTACCATCTCATCAAGGGAACGAGTGAGCATGGTGTTCCGTTGTTTGTCCAGTGATCGTTTTTCCTGGTGCAGAGAGTTGTTGTTACCTGTGACAAGATATATTCACGTTGTATGACAGTAGGCTCCGGAAAGCATAGCAATTCTGAGGCTTGAACATCAAGATGCAACACTGCATCGTCCTTCGTATAAGTCGTATAGCTCATCTTCACGCTGTAGATCGCCGTGATAACGACGATAATCTCGTTGATGCGCAGTGAACCTCCTCCCTGGGCGCTATGACAATGCGGTTGAGTATACACAAACGCAGGTGGAACAGCGCTGCTCCGGGTAGCGGCGCACTCAGGCTACCGGTGACATGCGAACGGGGCCCACGCGTGTGGGAAGCAGTTCCACGACATCCAGAGGGGACAGTGCGGTGTTAATGGATGCCTTTCCGTAGGCATCTGCAACAGTTTATAGAATAGATTTCGTCCATAGAGACGACCGGCTTCTCGGCATGTCACTCTTACCGCTGATTCGGTATGCGAGCTTGCGTTTTCAGATGCGAATCTGGAGGAGGGGTCGGCACCCCCCCGCCAGACGAAATCTATGTCTACAGTCAATATTTCGAGCTCCGACTCCGGCGCTTGTCTCTGACCTTTGTCCACGACGACGACCTCAGCCTCTCCAGCCACATCTATCGCGTGTCTCTTCTGAACTAGCCTGCCAATGGAAGGTCCAAATCTTACGGCGGCACGGTGGCCTTGTTGCTTGGCGTTCACCGCGTCCCCTGGCGAACAAAATGTGCCGTACATGAGACCGCGCACGCTATGTGCAGATTACTTGGAGGACGCGCTGGACGACCAGCTAGTTCTGGATTGCTCGCGTCAAGCCTGGTGAGTGTTATGCTTTATTTATCGAAGGACACGAACAATTCTAACACGTCTTGGTAACTCGAATCTTGAAGATTCTGCCCTGCCAGACTTGGCCGCTCATTAACAGCCCCCACTAAGCCCACCCCCGATGGTTCTGGTGAGTGAGCATGTTGCGCATGTTCCCAGTGGTTTGTAGACCCACTTACCAATGCTTTGTATGGCCAGCTACAAGTGGTATGCTATCATTACACATTGTTTGTACTCGACGATGACGCTAATACCTTTGACAGCTTTTTGCCCGTATTCAGGGCGCATTGACGACACGCTATGTCGCCGAACTTGAACGTGTGATTCGCTGAATATCTGTACAGTCGCCACTGCGACGCTCCGCAAACGGGTCGTACAAAATGTTGGACCGGACGAGTCAAGCGTACAAGCTCTTTGCACGCGGTGGCAGCGCGACATAGGGCTCTTCTCTTCATTCGTGAAGAGGTTACAGTCTACTGTGTCTTTAATTCATATATTTCCCATTGTAGTCAAGTTTCTATGTCCTACATTGTCTCAGTAGGCGTTCATATTGCTGCCTCGGTAATTTGAACCCCGATGGGTATTATACTAAATCTATATGCCGCTCTACGGTTTTGTACTTTCTGTAACGCGCGTTGCAGAGGTTATTTCAAACTCCGGCCTATCATCTATGAAGCCATAGATCCCTACGGAAAGGCATCCAATAAGTTGAAGCTGAGGGTTTATCGCTGATACAGATCATGGAATTCGAACGGGATGGGTCTCTGTTGCGATGCCGCGGCAAGTGCGTTGGATGTTGGCGTTCAAAACTGATCTTCAGGTGCCGTTGGGTTGGGTAGATTAAAGATTGACGTCTCTTCGGACGACCCACATGTAAGGAAACATCGTCATTGACGGTTTTGACCTTTTGTCCCTTCGGTTTCGATCAGGGTTGACCATCATTGAACTGTATTTCCATGGAGGTCTCGTGGCTCATCAAGGCTGCGAGTGGGGTGAGCTGTAAAAATATCCTGGAGGCTGAGCCTGTACATATCTGGCAACAGACGATGGACAGTATGAGAAGTTGTCAGGCCAAGGGATGTTGGGAAGTAAGAATAAGGCAATTCGAATGGAGATGGGGAGATACTTTGTTACCTGCTGCGCTGCAAATATGTATGTGGCCTGATAGGCTCCGTGAACTATGCCAATTCTGAAGTCTGGGGACACACGCCCACCAGGAAGATTGTCGTCAGTTGACACTGCATGCTATTGACCGGGAGACGCACCACAGCGATTTGATTCCAATGCCCCTAGTTATTAGAAACATGAGCCGGTCGAACGACGACAACAGATGGCGTATCAACGAGGACAAATGAGGTATACAGAGAGAGTCCCGTCCGTGCGTGCGTTTAGACTGTTCTAGTACATGAAGTTCGAAGTAAGGTAGCGAGTGAATGGGCGCGTGTGCCAAGGAGTGGGAGCACCTGGTAGGGTGATAACGCCGTGAGGGCTTAGTAGCCTACGAGATAGCACGGGGCTTGAGCGGCCGTAGTCTACGGGATCCCGAGGGTCATACAGGGCAATCCGGGTCAGGCTCAGGATGCGGATGCGGGCCCGCTGCCGCCTGTTCGTACGACGGCGCAGGCTGGTACGGCGGCGGCGGCGGGCGCAGCAGCGAGCTCGAGCGCAGTATGCGCCGCTCGATGTCCAGCCGCTCGCGCTCCTCCATCTCGCGCTCGAGGTAGTGCCGGCTGAGCAGCGCCTGCACGCGGTCGCGGTTCGGCGTGCGCTTCCAGCTGTACAGACACCGCGAGACTGTGAACACGATGACCACGCCCACGATCCCCGCGATCACCTCGAACACGATCGCGACGGCCGACTGCCTGTGCTTGCCGTGCGGCGGCGCCGGTGGGGCGTCGGCCGGGGGACGCGGTTGCGTGGGAGGTAGGTTTGTGGGGTGGGGATGAGGGTGCATTATGGGGGTGGGAGGGAGGACGAGAGGTTGGGACGCGTTCGTCGACGGCAGAGGTATGTGGGAGAGCGGTCTTCTTGTCAAATGCTGCGTCTCCGTGTGACTACGGGATGAGGTAGCGGTCGCCTGATTATCGAGACTAAGCGGTGGCGTAGTACGTGCAGCAGCGCTCCGCTGCTCTTCGGGTAGCCGCTCTTGCTCAGTTGCTGAAGCAGTGGGCGAGCTGAAGCTACGATCCTCAGCCTCCGGCGTCGAACTCGAGGCACTCGAAGTGCTCTCACTCTTCTGCGCTAGAGTACATCTGCAAAAGAACGGAGAAGGAACGACGGTCAGACGATCCGTCGGACAAGAGCCGAATAACTACGCACTGGAGGAGCAGACAGAGGACTGCCAGCAAGAGGACCATCCTATGCATGTACGAGGGCGAGGTGTGATTCGCGTAAAAACGCTGCGGTGGAGGCACCTCGGTGGTAAGGATAGAGGAGGGAGGATATAGCACTCAATACTCCTGGCGACAAGAGCTCATGATGAGGGTCGCCTGCGAAGATGGACGGTGAGAAGCCCCTGGAATATATTTAATATAATAAAAAGGAGTATTTACACCGCTGCTGCGATGGTCGTCACAAGTTCTCGGTGTGCCTATGGCCGCACCATTTCCCGGATCAACTGACGCCGTCAGCAGTCGTCAATCATCAAGGCATCACGTTCCTTTCGGCCTTCCTCAGCCCTTCGCACGACCTCACTCTCGACGGACAGACGCACATACATTGCTTTTCTCATGCACGCGACCAGCACGACGACCAGGCAGATGCGCGTATCGTCAGAGCTTGGCGGGCACGGCATCGCGCGCTCAAACTCTCGGCGGAACCACGCGTTCGTAAACACGCGCAATACACGCTTTACGCGTCAGGGCAATGCCATGTTGCAGCATGTTGCTCGTCCAGCGAGCTCTCTTTCGTCGCAGATCGCGTATGTACAACATCTGAACGCTATCATGTGACACGCGCATCTTCAAGCAATGACCGCGTTCGCGTCGCGTTGCACCGTTCCTCGGATAAGCTGTAGGTCAAGTAAGGTTCTCACCTACGCCGCTTGCTTTCATCAAGGTACGATATCTATCTCTATGCGTGTCCTATCCATTCATTCCTCATCGAGGCAGCTGATTTCTCACCAAGCGCGGTGTACTTGCAGGTGTGACCGCGAACGTTCGCGTTGAGGTACCAAACGATAGCTCTCATTCAATGCGGACAGGGGGGTTCGCTTTGAACGATCCTTCCCGGCCACACCTTGGAATGCAAGACGCCACCGGAACCAAATGCTTGGACGCCGCGGCGGACCGCTGCTGAGAACATGCTATATGCCCCCTGTGTATGCCGTGTTCTCACAGACATGCACATTGCAGACGCAGTGGTGCGCTTCAACATATTCGTGGCCCTATGGGAGCCCGAGTCTGTCAACAAGCCTTGTCAGTAGCCATCCCACTCCCACTCCACGCATCAAATCCGAAACGAATCTCTCAGCGGCAGGCACCTGATTGGCTCACCAGCGTCCCTCTCCTATGCGCTATACGCGACTGTGAGTGCAGTGCAGCGGCGTCCCCTGACGTCCCTGACAGTCGGGGTGGGTCCTGGTCCGACCCCCAGTAAACATTGAACGCGGGGCCATGTCTCCTGGGCGAGCAATGGAGGTTAAGCTTCGGATGAAAGCGGTCCTGAATGGCATGGACCTGTCTATATGTTGTGCATTTTCTGGAGAATGCATCCGATGACGAGCTCGAAACCGACACATGACGCTTATGAATCAGATCGGCGGGACAGGTTAGACTCGCCGTTAAACACTTGTTTAGCAGCGGTGTTTCTTTTTGCAGGTCTCCGAGTCGACGAGCGAGGCTCTCGTTACGACGCCGGTGAAGGGCGGGCTGACGAGCAGCGTTGGGAGATATCAGCAACAATAAATGGTTACCAACCCAGTCGGTGACCAACCACGAGCGGGACGAGTGTGGATGAGTGAGGGAGGGCGGCTGAGTCAGCAGCATTGGACGGGCGCTTGGCAGCCGGGAATGGCGAGACCGACTCGGTCCTCCGTGAAAATGCGAGGCGCTGCGAGACTACTTAAAGTCAGCGCTAGAGTCACACCGTCCCTCCTCGTTAATTATTATTCCCCGCCTTTTCGCAGGTCTCCCTCTTCATTATCGGTCCACGCCGCACCCCTTGCGAGCCACGTCGCCATGCCCAGTCACCACGACATGAACGGCATCGATGCGGACCTCGCTCTGCTCGACTTGCTCACCGCACCAGACTTTCCCGCCCCGCAGAAGGGTTTCAAGAGGCGGGATGCCGACCTCGACCCCCTGATGCTTGCTGCGGTGTTCTCGTCAGGGCCGCAGGTCACTCGCAATCACTACGCGCACGATTTCTTCCCCGCCGTCGGCGACCCCCGCGCGGAGGGAGCGTACGACTGGACGAAGTGGAAGGCGGAGGATCCCAAGTCTGCGGGGCAACGGAGACCGCGTCTGAAGTATGTGAGCAGGCAGGAGCCGCGGAGTCAGAGGTTGAAGAGGGAGGGGGTGGTAGATGACAACAAGGAAAACACCGCTCGAGAAACTGAAGACCCATTGCAGCGTGTGGACAACGTCCCATTACCTCTGCCGTCTCATTCATCCGCCGCACACGCACAAGCGCAACTACAAGAAGCCGCTGCCGGACCGTCGTCCCCCGCATCTGCTGTACCAGCGGTGGGCTCGTTTACATCGAGCTCATCGGACTTAGAGGTCAAATGTATGGCGCGGACTCGCGTCCCCACACCCCACGGTCCGGTCTTCCTCCACCTATACCACAACAACCGCGATACCAAAGAGCACTTGGCCATAGTCGTCGACCCGGCGCAGTTTCTGGAACCTTCTGCTAGCTCTGCGCCATCAATCCGGAGTCGGACGCTTGACGCTGTCTGGAGTGATGCGGAAACAGAGATGGACCGCATAACGCGGGGCGCGTACGTCGGTCGTCTGTCCGCGACGTCGCAAAAGCCCTCCTCGCCCACCAAAGCGCACGACGACGCCACGCCCGCCAACATACCACCACCCCTGATCCGGATCCACTCTGAGTGCTTTACGGGCGAGACGATTGGGAGCATGCGCTGCGACTGTGGCGAACAGCTCGACGAAGCGATCCGCCAGATCTCGCAACCCATCACTCTGTCCACGGCGGGCCCCTCTGCACCAGCAGCCACGATCCCTGGACGCGGTGCAGTAATCTACTTGCGTCAGGAGGGTCGCGGTATCGGCCTCCTGTCGAAAATTCGCGCGTACAATCTTCAGGATCTCGGTCACGACACGGTGACGGCGAACCTGATGCTGGGGCACAAAGCAGATGAACGCGGGTACGGGATCGCCGCTGCCATTTTGCGAGATCTAGGATTGGGCTCGGAAGCTGGCGAAGGTGTGCGGGTGTTGACGAACAACCCGGACAAGATGAACGCGCTGAAGGAGGAGGGCATCCACATTGTCGAGCGCGTGCCGATGGTGCCTAGGAGTTGGCAGTGCCGGCAGCACGACAGCCTACCTCACGGGCAGCCGGTTTCTACTGCACCTGCACCTTTGCCGGTGGACGACGGGTGTGCGAACGCGAAGGGCGCGACGATGATTGGAGGCGGGGCGGTGTACGGCGAGGATTTGGATAAATACTTGCGGACGAAAGTACTTCGGATGGGACACATGCTACCTCTGATCGCGACTGGTAATGACGACGACGACTCATAGCATTTACCCCCTACACGCATGCTTGGATCTATTTAATTGGGACTTATCGATGGAGGCGGTGCGGGGCAGTAAGGAGTATCCAGTAGTGTACGCTAGCACAACCTAAAGCAATTGTAGAATCACAAAGTATAAAACGCTCTCCACAACTCAACGACTCGATGGCATCCACGCATTTTAACTTCGTGTGCATCAGTGAGACCATCAGCAGATTCTAAGCAGCAGATCTCTCCAGCGGCAGTTGAAGCGCAGTCGGTGGGGATTCTGAGCGAGCTCGCCGTGAGCTCCATCACTGAACCCGCCTCGGCGCGTCTTCTCTCAGGCTTAGTGTGCGCCTTGCCAGCGAACCTCCACCTCCTCTATCCGCGACCACCATGTTCGACCCCTTGAGCAACACGTTCGGCGAGGAGCCCCCGCCGCCCTGGCCGACGACGCCGCGCACCCCCAACACCCCCATCCCCAACCTCCCGCGCCCGTCGCCCTCGCGGCCGGTCACCCCGACCCCGGCCCCGGACGCGGACCGCCTCTCCTCTGGCGGCCTGTACGGCAGGCAGCCGCAGATATACGGCCAGCCTGAGCCCGGGCTGGTGTCGCCCAGCGTGACGACGGGCACGAATGGCGTGAAGTACGAAAGGGCGGAGCCGTATTTGCGCGTGCGTATTACGGGGCTGGACAGGAACAGGCGGGACATCCTCGTCAAGTTCGATGCACAGGTGCGTGGCGAATCAGGGACTCGGAACTGCGCGCAGACGTCTGACTTGATGCGTTTGTGCTGCGGCGTACATAGACGAACCTGTCGAACTTCACGGGCACGACGTACCGCAACGTCTCGCGGTCGTACTATGAATTCCAGCAGTTCTACGAGGCGATCGTGCGGAGCAACCCGCAGACCATCATCCCCGCGCTGCCGCTCGCGCAGACGTCGGCACCCACGGACGAGGAGGACGACCGGCTGGTGAAGATCATGCTGCAGCGGTGGCTGACGCGCATCTGCGAGGACCCCATCCTCGTCACCGAGGAGGAGGTGCGCTCGTTTGTGGAGAGCGACTTTGGGTACCAGCCCACGCCTGTCACACGACGCAAGACGTCGTCTGGCTTCAGTCTCATACGGCGCAACGTTCCTGACGAAGATGAGGAACTGCAGCGCGCACGCTTCGAGCTCACGAAATTAGAGACCCAGTTTTTCGACGCTGCAAAAGCGATCGACAAGCTGTCCAAGTCGAGAAAAAGTGCGCAGATTGGGCATGTTGTATCTGCGTATTCTGACACATGTTATCGTAGCTCTCAGTACTGTCCGCTCAGAAATGGGCAACAAGTTTATCAATGTGGCCACGACGGAGGCGCACCCTCCATTGGGCAATGCCATGCGGAAGGTCGGCCGAGCGTATCACAGCTTGTCAGATCTGGATCAGGCACAAGCTATCAGTGAATGTGTTATCATAGGTGATACGCTGGGTTATCAGGGGTTGAATGCTCGTTCTGCGAAGGAGACGTTGCAGCAGCGGACAGCGGTACTAGAAGAGTACCAAGCAGCCGTGAAGACCACCATCTCCAAGCGCCGGAATGCTGAGAGACTCAAATCGAGCCGCAACATTGGACCTGAGAAGGTAGATGAGGCGTTGGAGGACCTGGAAGAGGTGAGCTATGTGTGTCTTTGCAGGCTACTTACAGTGATTGATGAATTGGTACCAGGCTGAACGATATGAGCAAATTCTCGCACGCCGTGCGGAAGGTATCTCACAGAATTTGCATCGCGCTCTGGCGAGGCACAAGCGGTTGGTAACCGAGGACATCACCACAGCCCTCATCGAACACGTCCGCTCGTCCATTATGTACGAGCGACAGCATCTACGCGAACTCGACGCACTGCGGTCGGATGTGAGCAACGCAGCGAACAAGCACGTCGCTGCGAAACCCCCTCCACCTCGCCCCACTGTGATACCTCCTCTAGAAGACTTCTCGAGGCCAACGATACCCCGCCCTGCCTCCGTGCAGTCAAACAACGCAGCGTCCCCCGTTGCGCGGACCGCGTCTGTCCCGCCACCAGTGAGAGCACTTCCGTCCGACCCGCTTGCGCCAGGCTCGTCCATCCGCACCCTGCCGCAGCTGTCTTCCCTCCCAAAGCCCCCATCGAACTTCGTGTCGCACTCATCATCCATGCCCTCGCCATTACAATCACCAGGCGCGGGCCCCTCGACACCCCCTCTGACGCCCTCCGGGCGTTCGCCATCCTTCTCCCCGCCCCCCAACAATAACAACGACGGCGGCCCCCCGCTCGGCGGGCGCTTCGCCGACGGCACGAAGTCGATGTTCGTGAAGCACACGCCGTCGCCCCTGGTGCCGTCCAGCGCGCCCTCCACACCGAGCAAGGCCGCGTTCCAGTCCCCACTGCACTCAGCTACGATCGGCTCGCCGCATCCGCTAGCGCAGTCGGTGTCGTCGCCGCTGAGCGACTCCTCGGCGCCCAGGGCGAACGGACGGGCGGGCGCAGACGAGGGGCTCGACCCGCTGGGGATGGGGCGGCCGGCGTATATGAGCGCGTCTGTGCGCGTGCAGCCGACGCGGCCCCGGTTGGACGCGCGGGAGGCGGCGAGCAAGCTTGCTAACATGTTCTGAAAGTGCTGTGGACAAGGCCTACATAGGATTGGTATTCGCTTTCTGTGCTGCTGTGGAAGGAAGGAGACGCGATGTACCTGTGGTGACGCAGAGCGTGCATCATACTCTCATATTCTCGTGTTTAGGATCACATTCAATGGAACGTTCTATCATGCATGTGCCGCGACATATATAAGCAAGGTCTCCGGTGTGCAGTCCGCCGTTCTAACGCCGTGTTATAACGTGGGTATAAGATATGGATACATCTTCCGCTATGGTACAGGAAATCGTGACACTTAGGGAGTGGCCTTTCCAACGGATGAAGGTCGCGCAGGCATAAATGACCGTCTGGTAACTGCCTCAGAGAGGAACATCACACACGAGAATGCTAGACACATACCGGTTCAACACGAGCCCCTTCAGAGCGCGAATTTCTCTCCGAATTTCCTCTTCCTCTGGAGTTAGGGATATGTTAGCTCCGTAATGGAATGGCATTGTGTAGGTTTGAGAGGCTATATAGCCTGTGAAGTCTGAAAGTGTCTGCAGGGTTTTCTGCGACACGCTTTGGGCAGGCGGAGGCTCTGGCAAAACGCGTCGGAGAGACGAAAGCGAGTCCAGTAGAGGTGGCGGAGAGGGTATTGGCGGAGGGTGGTATACCCAGACGCTCACACCGTTTGCGTCACGGTCTTGTTGTTCGAAGAGTGAAGATAATGAGAGTATGTCCCATAACTTCGTCTATATAGCAAAGCGTCAATTACTCATTTCTTATGAATCACATATGCAACGTGCATACTTCATTCTGCGGCTCCTCTTCGGACGAAATCCAAGGGAACTTACTCTCAAGGAGCAGGAATATCGCTTGGGTCGTAGCCTTCTCGTTCTTCAGCCCAAGTTCTTCGATAGCACAGCGAAGAAGGCTCTGGCCAGGTATGTCATGAGATTCTTCAGCCAAAGACAGTATGTCGTCCAGAGTGTGGCAAATCACATATTGAGGGTGTTCTTTCGCGGGTCGAGGTTGCGGAAGGATGGCGAATGTCTCCTTCTGTGACTCCTTAAGATACTCCAAAGAGCGTGTAAGCCTGCCCAAGAGCTCTTTCTGATGGTGGTGCAGAGCAAGACGTGCTTCAAACGACGCATGGAGTCGCGGGTAGATGAATTTCTTCGGGTGCGAGTGATTTAGTACACACACCCTAGTCAACGTGATAAATTTGCACTTACAAAGTACACGAGAACCAAAGCTACAGAGCTGCCTGTAACCCAACTCATAATCCTGAACACGCCAGTAAGTAGATTTGGGAGGTTAGATGGGGGTGGTGGAGGGTATGTCCGTGGCGGAATTAACGGAGGCTAGAGGTACCAGGTGAGCCCTCGTAATTTCAATGATACAAAACCGGTAGCACGCTCACCAATTCCACCATAAGCTGTTCAATATCCGCATCGTTCAAGCCCTTCTCGGCGAGGAACCTTCGCTTAGCAGGGACATCTTCATGCATAACTTGAGGCGATCTCAGGAAAGCCCTTGCTTTATCCAACAGTTCCACCCTGTTCGCCGCATCGGGGGGCACAGCAGGTGCTATAGCCTGTGCATCAGTCCCCGGTACATTTTCCTCCGGTTTGGGGGCAGCTGTAACATTGTCTTCATCCGCCATGGACGTCGCGTTCGGCAGGTTAGTGTACCGGGAGCGCTTTGGATGGCGGGTCGATAAGTGCCCTAATACGCGTGATAAGTGGCTTATCGGGAGTTGCGTGACATGTGGTGACATTGACTCGGGCATTGATCAGAGGCTTCCTTGATTCCATCCGACCCATCTCGGTTTACCACAAGCTCGCGTGGTTCATGATAGGCACTGGGTTTATAATGCGAACAGCTGGGAACAACCACCCACTGCGCGAGGGTACTCTCCCCCACCAGCATACCCCATGTCGTCCGACAAAGTGCCCGACAAGCTCGAGCAGCTGAATGGTCTCCCCCAGCCGACCGTAGCTCCCGTCAAACCACGTCGGTCGTTCACCAAACCTGTCTGGTTGTTATGCTATGTGGTCTTCTTCTACCAGTTCGTGAAGTTCACCGCACCTGGCTGCTTGCATTTGCATCGGTACAAGGGAGAGGATGCGGAATATAGGAAGGTCTACGACGCGTTTAGGACTGATATGGCATCTGGAAAGCTCTCTACAGCCGAACTGGAGAAGCTGTATCTGTGAGTCAATATTCCATTTCTTTCGAGAACATCTGTAACTAACTTGACATGAAAACAGATCGATTCCCGACGCAGAGAGTGCACTAGCTGCATCAAGAGCGTATGCCACACATCCTCACCTCGCATCTTCCAGGGAAGACTACGAGGACGCGCTTGTCATCTTGAAATTGTTCCAAGACGAGTTCAACATTCCCGCACCCGACAAGCTTCCCGTTTTCCCTGCTGGAACAGCTGAATCGCGATCCGCGACGTTGTCCATCAATAAGCTCACTAAGCCCTCTACATGGGTTGACGTATATTACCCCATCATGAACACCCCATTGGATCGCAGCCTTCAGATCCTAGACAATGAGGGCAGTGTTGTCTGGGATGCAGATTTAGTTGAAGACGGTGATCCGGCGGATCCTGAGGCAGCAAAATACAAGGATTATATTCCGACTTGGCACGGCTTGAGTGCAGAGGGGGATGTGCAAGGCAACCTGATTTACGCGAACTACGGACGACAAGAGGATTACGAAGAGCTACTTGCGAAGGGCACCAACTTCACTGGCAAGATCGTCCTCACTCGGTATGGGGGTATCTTTCGTGGGCTGAAGGTGAATCATATTCCACTGTCTGTTGCAAACTGGTACTCAATAGTGCCACGATGCAGATCAAAGGAGCACAAGAACTTGGTGCTGTCGGCGTGCTCATATATTCTGACCCTCGCGACGATGGGACGGTTACTGTGGATAACGGTTATGTTGCATACCCCCAGGGTCCGGCTCGCAATCCCACTGCTGTCCAACGCGGTTCGGTGCAATTTATCTCGATATATCCTGGCAAGTGTTCGCATCCGATTAGTTATGAACCGGAATTAACCATGATTTTGCAGGTGATCCCACGACTCCGGGCTATCCTGCATACGAAAATGCGACGCGAACCGACGCAGAAAGCATCCCTAAGATTCCTAGTCTTCCGATTTCCTGGGCGAATGCACAGCGGCTCCTTGCCGAAATTGCGCCGGCTACGGACGCCCGCAAGCTCACTGGTCAAGTCAGCCAAAGTGTCGTCAAACTCGTCAACCATGGTACGTTTGTGTATCTAAGTCTGACATAGATGTATCTTATTCTGTTTGTAGTGGACAACAAGGTGATGCCTATATGGAACACAGTCGCCGCGATACCTGGGCACATCAAGAACGAGACGGTGCTCATTGGCTGCCATCGTGATGGTAAGCTCAATGTTAGCATTCCTGGACTAGGTTCTTGGGTGACAGACTTTGTCGTGTAGCTTGGGTTATGGGCGCTGCTGATCCAACTTCTGGAACGGCGTCTTTGCACGAGGTCATCCGGGGCTTTGGCGCGCTGCTAAAGAACGGCTGGAGACCCTTGAGGAACGTTGTCATCATCAGCTGGGATGCCGAAGAGGTCCGTAGCATCCAAAGACTACTAATACCCTGTCTACGGCACCTAACGTGTTGACATCACCAGTATGGTCTTGTTGGCAGCACAGAGTGGGCCGAGGACTTTGCTGAGTGGATCACTGACAACGTTGTTTCATACATCAACCTCGGTGCGTTATGTAACGCCTACAGAATTACTCGTTCTCGACGCTCAACATGGAAATCGACTAGATGTCTCTGTATCTGGCTCCCAATGGCATGCTGGGGCATCACCATCGCTTGCCCACTTGATCAAACAGAGTGCACTGGACGTCCCTCACCCAACGGAGCCCGGAAAAACGCTCTGGGACGCCAGAAACGACGATGGCCCGTACCTCGAAGGCAAGGTTGATGCAGAATTCATGGCTATGTATGAAACATCCCAAGCACGGAGGGCGTCGGATACCGAAATCCCTGCTCTTGGGTCTGGAAGCGACTTCACTGCCTTCCTGCAGCGGCTTGGGGTAAGTCTTCGGCTACGAGATGCTTGTGAATACATTTTTGAAAGTTGACAATTGCTGCAGATAGCCAGCATGGATCAAGGATTCGGTGGCACTCCGAATGATGCCGTGTACCACTACCACTCAATTTACGACTCTCAGAGATGGCAGGAAGTCTACGCTGATCCTGGTTTCCATCGTCATGTGAGTGACAGCTCCTTCGTTGAGTCAACATTCGACTGATTGTACGTAGGCCGCTGTCGCCCAACATCTAGGATTGGTGGCCCTCCGTTTGACAGACGCCATTGTTCTACCTCTTAACACTACTCAGTACGCTTTTGAGTTGGATGGTTATCTGAACGAGTGAGTACATACTATCTCGTCCCGTCTGCCAGACAAGGAATGACAACAATCATAGCATTGAGAAATTGGCAGAGTCACTCAGCCTGTCGGTAGACTTCTCTTCCCTACGCAAATCCATCGACAAAGTGCAAGCTGCTAGTCTCAAGCTGGACTCAGAGAAAGTCATCGCAGAAAAGAATTTCCGAGACCTCCTGGACAAGCTTCCGAAGGGCACCGATGACAAGGGAATCTTACGCTGGATCAAGTGGCTCATACACCGTCCCAGGTTCCCTTACCGTGAGTGGCTAAAGGCCGTGAAGCGCGTGCAGAAGGCGAACGACAAGTTGGTTGCCTTCGAGAAGGGATTCATCTCAGAGGAGGGTATCAAGGACCGCGAATGGTACAGGCACTTGGGTGTTGCACCTGGAAAGTGGTTAGGTCAGTCAAAATGTACTACTTGCCTGCAAATGGAAATAATGTTGACATCTCGTTGCAGGATATGGAGCTACCACTCTGCCATCGGTTTATGACGCGTTGGTGTGGGACAAGAACGTGACCGCGGCAAACATCGAAGTCGCACGCGTCTCGAAGCTGTTGGACGATCTATCCAACGTGATCACACCATGATGTTGTAGTTTCTCCTCACATTCTGCAATTTGATGTAAAATATTGACCGATTCACAATGTATACGAACAGAACGAGGTTGTAGGAATGTATGCGAAAAGCAGGTCAGTTGGGATTGCGCGTACTGATAACAACTGGAGGATTATATCGCAGCAAGGTACGCGAGGTCTCGAACATTGACTGCGACATTTCTTATCACAAAGCTGAGCAAGTTCGCGCTTGTCTGGTACTGCGCATTGCGCAACGCTGAACATGGACGGCGCCTCCACATCTGGCTGGCGGGTGCTGTGCCGCAGTGCCTTTGCGCGGTTTATTCCTTCTATCAGTTGCGTATTAAAGATGCCATTGACCCAAAGATTTGATCAGAGCCTTCCATGATGTATCCCATGCGACTCGATCTGCCACAGGCACGCGTAGTTCACGGTTATATAATACACAGAGCTGGGAACGAGCGACGAGTTGCGAGGAAATCACCTCGGTCCCAACACTCATGTCATCCGACAAGATGCCGGATAAGCTTCAGTGGCAGAGTCACCCGCGGCCGACCGCTCCTCACGAGCCACGGGGTCGCTCGTTGAGCAAACGCGTCTGGCTGTTATACACGTTATGTTCTGTATTCGGTCTCTACCAGATCGGTTTTACCGCGTTCAAGGCTTTGCAGTCGAATTGGTACCTAGCAAAGCATGCTGGGATATACGAAGGGGCGTACGATGCGTTCAGAGCCGATCTGACATCTGGGTCGCTCTCTACCGCTGAATTGGAGGAGCTCTTTCTGTGAGTCAATATTTTCTACCATAGTACGTCTTGAGCAGACGCGATGACGGTTTTGTTCGCTAGCTCGGTTCCTGACGCACAGAGCGCGTTGGCTGCGTCAAGAGCGTACGCCACACATCCTCACCTCGCATCATCCAAGGAAGACTATGAGGACGCGCTTGTCATCTTGAAGTTATACCAACACCACTTCGACATCCCCGCACCCGACAAGCTTCCCGTTTTCCCTGCTGGTACACCTGAGTCGCGCTCCGCGACACTTTCTATCAACAAGCTCACCAAGCCCTCTGCATGGATCGACGTATACTACCCCATCATGAACACCCCGTTAGATCGCAGTCTTCAGATTCTCAACAAAGACGGCGGCGTGGTCTGGGATGCGGACCTAGTTGAAGACGGTGACCCGGCGGATCCTGAAGCGGCCAAGTACAGGGATTCCGTTCCGACTTTCCATGGATTAAGTGCAGATGGGGACGTACAAGCCCATCTGATTTACGCGAATTATGGACGGCAGGAGGATTTCCAAGAGCTGCTTGCGAAGGGCGCGAACCTTACTGGCAAGATTGTCCTCGCCCGCTACGGGGACATTGGGCGCGGATTGATTGTCAGTTCTATAAACTTGAAATCAGTCGCGTGTCGGTACTCATCGAAATTCCAGGTCAAGGGCGCACAAGAGCTCGGTGCTGTCGGTGTTATCATATATTCTGACCCTCGCGACGATGGAGCCGTCACCGTGGAGAACGGATATGTTGCATACCCTCATGGTCCCGCTCGCAATCCTACAGCTGTACAACGTGGCTCGGTGCTCTCTTTGTCGGAATATCCTGGTAGGCCGGTTTCAGTCCAGCTCCAGCGCTTTTCTTGAGACTATATTCCAGGCGATCCCACGACCCCTGGCTATCCCGCATACGAGAATGCTACGCGTGCCGATGCAGTGAGCCTTCCGAAGATCCCTAGCCTTCCGATTTCTTGGGCGAATGCAGAGCGGCTTCTTGCTGAAATTGCAGATGGCCGCAAGCTCACTGGAAAACCAAGCGAAAGTGTCATCAAGCTCGTCAATCACGGTACGACTACGAATGCCATGTCATAGTATGTAAACACGCCTAAAGTCTCCCCACAGTGGATACCAAGGTAATGCCGATATGGAATGCTGTTGCTGCAATACCCGGGCATATCAAGAATGAGACTGTGCTTATTGGTGGACACCGCGATGGTAAGTTGAATGCTTCCACAACGTCTGGTATCTCCGTCGCTGAAATTCTTCTCTGGTAGCTTGGGTCATGGGCGCGGCAGACCCGACCTCTGGAACCGCATCTCTGCACGAAGTCATCCGAGGTTTCGGTGTGCTCCTGGAAAATGGTTGGAAGCCGTTGAGGAACGTCGTGTTCATGAGCTGGGATGCTGAAGAGGTCCGAAGCCTAATTTCGCATTTACATGGTGACTGACAGACGATATCAGTATGCTCTTGTTGGCAGTACTGAATGGGCGGAAGACTTCTCGGAGTGGATATCTGACAATGTCGTGACATACATCAACATTGGTATGTTGTATGTTCCAATTTCGTGATAGACCGATGCTGAAGTTGCACCAGACGGCTCTGTATCAGGCTCCCAGTGGAGTGCTGGTGCATCGCCATCGCTCGCTCACCTGATACGACGCAGTGCGCAGGACATCCCTCATCCGACAGAATCTGGAAAAACGCTCTGGGATGCTAGAAACGACAAAGGCCCGTATACTGACGGTGATATTGATGCAGACTTCGTGACCACCTATGAGGCCTCCCAAGCGCGGAAGGCACCGGATACTGAGATTTTCACTCTTGGATCCGGTAGTGACTTCACTGCGTTCCTGCAACGGCTTGGGGTAGGTTATGGATCTTAACATCATGCAGTCAATGTTCATCTATGCCTCAGATAGCGAGCATGAACCAGGGATTTGTTTCAACGCCCTATGATGCCGTGTACCATTACCATTCTATCTATGACTCCGAGCGATGGCAGGAAATCTACGGAGATCCTGGGTTTTATCGGCATGTAGGTGGATGTGTTATTGTCAAGCATATCTCAAATTGACCCGTGTCTGTAGGTCGTTGTTGCTCAACATCTAGGACTAGTGGCTCTTCGATTGATCGACTCCATCATCATACCTCTGAACACTACTCAATATGCTTTGCAGTTGGATGATTATCTCAGCGAGTGGGTGCGATTTCATTAAGTTTTGAGCAGACACTGACAGCAGTATAGTATCGAGGAAATAGCAACGTCTCTCAGCCTAGCTGTTGACCTTTCACCCCTACACAAGTCTATCGACAGGGTCCAAGCCGCGAGTCTCAAGTTGGACTCAGAAAAGGTCGCTGCGGAGAAGAAGCTCAGGGAGCTCTTGGACAAAATTCCAAAAAGGAATGATGGAATCCTACGCTGGATCAAGTGGCTCATACACCTTCGAAGGAACCCTATCCGTGAATTCATCGAGGCCGCTAAGCGTGTGCAGAAGGCAAACGCTAAACTTATTGGATTTGAGAGAGGCTTCATCTCGGAGAAAGGCATCCCAGGTCGTGAATGGTATAGACATCTAGGTGTTGCACCTGGGAAATGGTTAGGTCAGTACTCGAATGTTTGTCTGCGACATGCTGCAGCATGACTGAAGTTTTCATTCAGGATACGGAGCAACGACATTTCCGTCCGTGTATGATGCGTTGGTATGGGACAAGAACCTGACCGCGGCGAACATAGAAGTTGAACGCGTCTCGAAGCTCTTGAACGATCTCTCCAACGTGATCACACCGTGATGATTTAAATCGGACCTAGAACTGTCAATGGATGATATATTGACCAATCCAAAATTTACAACAGCAAAATGGAAGGAAAGCAATCGAGACACTACACGCGTGATCAGAGCAGCAAGACAACTATTCGCAGCAAAAACATGGTGGTGCATACTTCCGAGATGGACAAATCAGGTATTTGAGGAGGTTTCACGAAGTTTTTTCCAGCCAACAGGATGTTCCTGCTCACAATGCTGGACGAGCTCTCGCTTGTTGACATTGATGAACGCATTTGGGGCTTTTGTAGTTAAATTATGGTTGTAACGCAACCTAATAGCAGACGATAAGTGCGAGGTTTTCGTAGACGCAGCTTGCCGAGTCTGCACGTACTTGCACATCAAGCACCACATGCCACCGTCGTCGTCCTCTTCAAACGCAAGATCCAAGCAGGACGTTTCAGACCTCCGCCCGTCCGCATCGAGCTCGTCTTCCGCATCTCCGTCAACACTAGCTGCCTCGTCTTCCTCACCGCCTGTGGGTTGTTCTTCCGGCGATACGAGTTTTGTTTCTGTTTTCTCCGGGTTCACATCGGGTATCATAGTATCCTCCTCGACGCGGCGTTTCTTACGCGGCCCATCCTGATCACCCATGGGAATATCCTCGTCTGCGGTGAGGTCTATCACATGTGCAGCAGACGGAGTCGGACGACCAGACCCAGATGGCGAGTTGGAGAGCGGAGAATCTGTCATGGATGGCGGCACTCGCGGAGAAGGGCCTGACGAAGATACGACAGGACTCCCTTGAAGAGGCGAGGCGGAATTGGGCGCACTACCATTGAGGCTGATCTTAGAGAATGAAGTATCTATGGTGGACGTTGAGACAAATCTGATACGAGACGAAGGCGCTGGTGCAGAGGTTGGCATCGGACCTGACAAAGGAGCTGGCATCCTTGACGACTAGATGGAACACCATTGAACATGCGCGATCAGCTCCGCTGCAAGATGATTACATACCATTGACCGCTTGCCCGCCCGTGACGAGGGTCTGTTCATTGCAGGGTTGCGTATATTGCCTACTGGACCTGTTGAAGGTATAGTAAACGGAGGCTGATGTAAGGATGGTCAGTATTTGGTACGACCAGACTCAAATCGCGTTACACATACTATCACAAGCTGCCCATCTAAAAATGCGACAGACTCAATGATTAGGGTGTGTTCAGAGTAGAAGATAGTAAGCAGGACTGACCCTGATGAGGATGCGCGACGGGAATCATTCCCGGCGGGGGAAGCCCTGGTCGCACGAGCTCAATCCTGCCGGGCACCACGTTTTGGATGAAAGCTGTGAGTTCCGCCAATTCTCGGCGAGACTGTTCGTATGCCATTCGCCTGATCAACAGCGCAAGACATGAGCAACTTTTCGGTTTTGACAGAGACGGAGAACGCACAAGTGTTGGTAATTGCGTGCCAACGCATCTCGGTCCACAACAACGCTCCTCAATTGCTTTTTCAGACTATCGAGCTGCGCGTCTCGTTCTGCTGGAGGGCTAACAGCAAGCAGGGCAATTTGGTCCTTCTGTTGGTTGACGATACGCGAAAGGTTGACGTTATCGGAATGCAGCTTAGCGTTATGGTCGCGCAGAACCGTATTCTCATGGCGAGATTCTTGAAGCATTTGAAGTATCCCAGGAAAGTATCCCATTTCTTTCATGCATCCATTAACAGTCGACGAAAGAACACCGATAATGAGTTCCCGGGCATGTTCGATGTCAGGTATGCTCCTAAACCAAGTGAAGAGAGCAAAGTTAACTTCAAGATCTATCGCACGGCAAGAAAGCTCACTCGATACTCGACGCCCCGCTCTCCACGCTTGGCGACGCGTGAGTCGCAACATTGGCAGGCTCATTTTCTGTAGAGTCCATATCGGAGTAGGTAGCACGGAACCAGGGGAATGATAGATGTCAAAAGATGATACGAGTATGTTGGAACGCGCGGATTCAAGGCTTCACTCCTGTATGCTTGTATAAAAAGGACATAAAAGGACTCTGTCGACGACTCAAGGTAATCCTGTCCGTAATCTGGTAGAGGTCGAGCGCCATGAAAGCTTCACTTCACAGCGTCTAAAAGAGATCGCTGTGCATCGTGGTGATGGCATCAATGCGCAACTTTCCCACGCCAGCCCCGTTCACTGTTCAGCATACGGTCACAGTAGAGTATATACCAAAGTAGTAAAAGTAAAAGTGAGCTGGCCCCAAGTAAAAGTCGCGTCGGCATAAAAGTCGGAGTATGGCCATGTGGACATGCCCGCCTCGCGCCCTCGTGCGCTACATGTCCGCTGCCGTGGTCACTGGCAGGAGTACTGTACTTGACAGTAGATTTGTGATAGCAATAAGTGGATGCCTTTCCGTAGGGATCTATGGCTTCATAGATGATAGGCCGGAGTTTGAAATAACCTCTGCAACGCGCGTTACAGAAAGTACAAAACCGTGGAACGGCATATAGATTTAGTATAATACCCATCGGGGTTCAAATTACCGAGGCAGCAATATGAACACCTACTGAGACAACGTAGGACATGGAAACTTAACTACAATGGAAATTATATCGATTAGAGACACAGTAGACTGTAGCCCCTTCACGAATGAAGAGAAGAGCTCTATGCCGCGCTGCCACCGCGTGCAAAGAGCTTGTACGCTTGACTCGTCCGGTCCAATATTTTGTACGACCCGTCCGCGGGGCGTCGCAGCGGCGACTGTACAAATATTCAGCGAATCACACGTTCAAGTCCGGCGACATAGCGCGTCATCGATGCGCCCTCGACACGGGCAAAAAGCTGTCAAAGGTATTAGCGTCATCGTCGAGTACAAACAATATGTAATGATAGCATACCACTTGTAGCTGGCTATCCAAGCATTGGTAAGCGGGTCTACAAACCACTGGGAACATGCGCAACATGCTCACTCACCAGGACCATCGGGGGTGGGCTTAGTGGGGGCTGTTAATGAGCGGCCAAGTCTGGCAGGGCAAAATCTTCAAGATTCGAGTTACCAAGACGTGTTAGAATTGTCCGTGTCCTTCGATAAATAAAGCATAACACTCACCAGGCTTGACACGAGCAATCCAGGACTAGCTGGTCGTCCAGCGCGTCCTCCAAGTAATCTGCACATAGCGTGCGCGGTCTCATGTACGGCACATTTTGTTCGCCTTTGGACGCGGTGAACGCCAAGAAAAAAGGTTACCGTGCCGCCGTAAGGTTGAGACCTTCCATCGGAGAGCTAGTTGAGAATAGACACGCTATAGATGTGGCTGGGGAGGTTGAGGTCGTCGTCGTGGACAAAGGTCGGAAGAAAGCGCCGGTGTCGGAGCTCGAAACATCGTCTGTAGACATTGATTTCGTCTGGAGAGGGGGTGCCGACCCCTCCTCCAGATTCGCATCTGAAAACGCAAGCTCGCATACCGAATCAGCGGTAAGAGTGACATGCCGAGAAGCCGGTCGTCTCTATGGACGAAATCTATTCTATAAACCGTTGCAGATGCCTACGGAAAGGCATCCAGTAGTCTGACTGAGATAGATATATTTTGGGTAGATATGCTGGACACTGTAGAATTGTGGCAATAATGGATGAGTACATTGCCCGGCATCTGCCGCGGGGGCGGCAGCGCTGCGATCAGAGGTTGCGAGGCAGTGCCAACGTCGAGTCAATACTGTCAGTAAGTCTGCGACTCTAAGTGCAGCTCCGGCTGAGTGTTCAGCTTTGACCCAACGGCCCCGACGATGCAGGCGGCGGCGAGGCGCAGTACTAGTACTAGTAGGTCGCAGCCGCGGTGCAATCGTGCAGACGCGTAATAGTCGGCAATTGCTAAATCTGGCAACAGGGCGCAAAGGTCCGTCCGCCCGGTGCTCTCCCGTGCGCCGCTGGCCAGGACGGGTGAACTTCGGCATAAAAGTCCCACGGGCGTCTCCCACTTTACTTTTACTACTTTGGTCAGGACTCGTCACAGTACTCGGAAAAAATGTAGTAGAATTGTAGAGAATTGTCCATTGTGAAGTGCATCAAGAATGGTGAGTATGCAAACTGAATATAAGCTACAAGAACGGTACACTCTCCATCTCCCCAGTTGCCAAGAGGTCCTCGTCAAAGGTCTCTTCCGCAGCTTCCTCTTCATCCTCTCCTTCATATCCGTACTCTTCTTCGTGGCCGTCTTCGTCAACCCCGAAGTGCACCTCCTCGTCTGAGCTGGAGGAGGAGCCGGGAAGTGAGCCTGGCATACTAGACATGCTTCTTCTTCTGCGACGACGGCCCCGCTGCTTGGCGACTCCGTGTTCAATATCGTTCCCTTCTCCTTCGTCCTCTGATTCTGAGTCCTCAGACGTTGGAGTCATGGTGCCTGGACTAGACGCTGTCGACGAGGACTGCGTCAAACTCGCCAGGGTGCTGCTGAGTCTCTCCAGCGAGGACATTTGACGAAGATGGGATTCCTTCCCATAAACTCCCCTCTTAGCTGCACTATCCGTAGCAGGAGGTGGGAGACTATACCGGCTGGACGGTCGGCTACTGACGAGGCTGAAGTTTCGTAGTCGGGCTAAGGTGCTCTGGTTCGACGTGTCAGAGCGAGCACTCAAAGCGGGAGATGGCGGGGACAAATCGGGGAGAGGAATGTCTGGCAATGGGGTCTTCCAGTAGTTGAAGTCCGTGTATTCTGGTGCCCATTTACGGTTGATCGGCGGGAACATTTGGTCCACCAAGTCGGTCATATGTATATACGAGGACTTGTAGCCTGCAAGCTCTAGGAGTTCCATCTTTACTTCGCCTGTAGAGTCAATGGTAAATATCCTTGAGCTGGGGACATTGACGCTCCGATAAGATAGGGCATCTGTGATGCGATTTCCAAAGCCAGCGTAGAAAGGAATATGTGCAGATGGCCCGAAAAGTCTTTGAATATCACGTAGACACGCCATCTTGAAGACCTCAGGTTTGCGCATGATGACCTCCCTGCAAAAACTGAATGAGTAACACAGTGTTTATGACGCTGTGATTGCCTTACCGATGCAACGAGGCCATGAGCCGATCAGGACTCATGATAACAGGACCCTCTGGCAGTTGATAGTCATTCTGCTTGATGCCTCTCAGGTAATCTCGAGTTGAATCAGCTTGTCCAATGGCTCGCGACGTCAGGTACATGATCTTGTAGCCGTTTCTGCATATATCAGTGTATAACTTGGCGACTCCAAGATGAGTCCAGTCGCGTCCTATCATAGTAAAGACGTGTCCAAGTGCATCGGACCTGTGTAACAATGAGATTCTATTAAATACAAGGATTGCTCTCTGCGGAACTTACTTGGTGATGGTCCCATCGATATCTGAAACCACAACTAGATCAGTGTATTCCCACACGAATATTCGTGCAGTACAGGCGGCGACACCGGTGGCAGACAGCGAAAATGTGATTGTATTCGCCCCTTGCTTCAGGTTCAATGATTTCTATACAACATCTGTGAGTATGATCCTTCATCAGGCGGTGCCTCACAAACCAATTGATCGGAGGTGAGTCGCAGTGTTTTAGCAAACTTCTTCCGAGGCTTCCTCTCCTCCTCGGCCGTCGGCGTGAGCGTCCTTGGAGGCGTAGATTCCGGGGTGCTTAGAAGTGCAGGAGCTGAGCCATTGACATCGCTACGCGCCAATGGGCGCGTAGGTAACACGTTCGCCTCTCCGGTTATCGAAGCCTAGAATCATATTTGTGAGCGATATGACCTAAGCTTTACTGGTCGCGGGAACGCACCGCATCGGACAACGGAGGTTCAGAAACGATAGGTCGTAGTTCTGGCCGCGCACTTGCGGTGTCAACATCACGATGGCTGCGGCTCCACCAGCGTACCCACGAAGAGGAGGACGGTTTCTTCTGTGGCTGCACATCTGCAGTCGCGGCACGTTGGACAAGTGGGCGTTCGTCGCCAGATGAAAGGGCGTCCTCGGTCTCGATGCTCCGCGTTCGATGTCTGCGATCGTCGTCGGAGACAGGGGAGACAGGTCGAGAGGACATCTGAGGTCCCTTAGCAAGAGCTGCTTCCCGCCACAGGACGAGCGCGTCCATTAAGGGAGAGTGATCCGCACGGGTGATGTACCTATAATGCAATTCAGAGATTATGATCACCATAAAATCATGGAAACTTACGTATCACCCGCCCACCGTAGAACCAGGTTGTCGGCGTTCACGATTTGGTCGTCTTGTAAGAATTTCGTGAACTCAACTTTCCCTGTATCGAATAAGAATGCGTCCTCGACTTCATTCTTCCCTCCAAGAGTTCCAGGACGAGTCTTCATCTTGTCTTTGTCCAACTCGCCGAGTTGCGGTACAAGACTGAGCTCAAATTCGGCTGCTCGACCTTCGATGAAGACCCTGAATCGCGTCGGATCTCTACGGTCAGCGGTCAATATTCCTCCAGATCCATAGGAGGATTTGCTATCACTCTCTGCCCTAGAATGAATATCGGATTGACTGTGTACAGAGACAGAACTCACCAGGGTTTACACTCCAATAGTCCACATGGGACTCAAGATATTCGTCCGGAGACATACGTCCTTTCCCCTTCCTGTCGATGGTTCGGTGCTGTGCGTCGCCAAACGCGCTCCATACCGGCGTCTTCTGTGGAAAATTGCCCCACTCCCACGAATACTCCTCAGTTTCAGGAAGTGATACTTTCAACGAGCTACGATGGACATTGGAAATGCCGTTGCGTGTCAAAGCACGGGCATGGGTGTCAAACCGAGGGGAAAGCGTTGTAGGCGGCAGCTCGGAGACGTCTGGTGGTGGCTCCGATGTAGCACGAGGGAATGGTACACTTGATAGTTCAGGACTTGGAGTGCCTGTATTCGCAAGCATATCAGCTCTAGATCAAAGCTTCCAGTGAGAGGTTTGACTGACGCGAAGGGCCCGGTGTCCCCTCTGCACTGCTCGGCTGAGACATCTGGCTACTCTCCCCATTGGTGATCGTCGCGTCTGAAGGCTCCTTGTCATGGGATCGTGAGTGATACCCTTCAGTATCGTAGACCATATCTAGAGCGGAGGTGAGTGACAAACTGTCCATAACTATATGATACATTACTTACCATGACCGTACGTCACCTCTGGAGTTTTTGCTCGATTAGATTCATCATGCGGTAAAACCTCATCACCTCTATCCGGCCCTTGAAAAGGAGAGTAATTCGCCGCCGCTTTCATACCATCTCGAATGTTGTCACGTTGCTCCTCTTCTACTTCCTTTAACGCGTCTTTCACGGTCTTGTCCTTGAACTTGTCCGTCTCAGCTTTCCCGACTTCCTGCACCACACAGAGAGCGGCCTTCCCTAGTGCTGCAGTACGGGTAAGCAAAGATGTAGTGTTGTCGCTTTCTTGGGTGCTTTGGGTGTCAGTTGACACAGCGGCGACCGTACCACTAGGCGGAGACGGAGAACCGGTAGGTGCGACAGCGTCGTCTTTGCCGGTCGCATCCAAGTCGAGAAAGTCAGGCTCTTGAGATGTATCAGCGCCATGTTGACCTGACGGGGATGGCGTTCCTTCTACTTTGGCTCCGAACCTGCCGGTGCGTTCTTGATTCGCGTTTGCTTCTCCAGGCTTGGTTGCCTCGAGCAACGGACTGGTAGCGATTTCCTCGGGGATATCGTCTTCGGTCTCGAATATAAAGAAAGCCTCGCCTGCATCGCCAATCTTCATGGAAAACGGTATGAGGTTGCCGTTGACGAAGACGTTGACCTGTCCGCAGCATGATGAGCAGACCTAGTCCGCGCTGTCTGCAAGAACTGCTCACCTTCTTGTCCGCTGGACGTAATACTTGCCATTTACCGAACCTCACATGGAACGGTGAGCATGCTAACTCCATCTCGTCCCCATCGGTTGGTGGTTTGCTGTTGGCATCGCTTGGATCGACCTTGGGTCTGTTAATGACAATGACGTCGATAGCACCTGTTAAAGTCGCTGGGTTGATGTCCTTGTAGTACTGATACGGGGCACTTATAGCACTGACGGCGCCCCGGAGATAATTCATGGAAAGAGAGAGGACAGAAAGAGGTGGCAAAGCGCAGGACGAGGTGAAGCCACTGGGGGACGCTCACCACCCTTCCCCAAGTTTCCCACTCGAGACAAGCGCCAAAGCCTAAAACCCATGTGAAAACGCGTCTCAAAAAGGCGCATCAAAATCTATATTTGGAAACGTCGGTCCAAATCGTGAGCAACCGTGGGAAAGTGCCCTCAATCAGGATGCAGGCGCTCGTTGCACGGTGGGCACAGAGGTACCGGCGCTGAGCTCACTGCAACACATCCACCATGTCGGCTCTTCCGTCGCCGTTCACCGCAGCACACAGATCCTACGTCAAGTCCCTGTACAAGCGCATCCTCGTCAATGAGTTGAACTGGACCATCCGCCGCGACATATGGAGGGGGAAAGCCCTCGCTATCAGGGCGGAATTTGAGAGAAACCGGTGAGTACACTTGCGCTGGTATGTCTCGATAATGTTAATCACAGTCAAAATTTTCAATAGTAACGTGCACGACCCTCGTGCACTGGCTGCCATTCTTGAGAAGGCAGAGGCAGACTTGGCAGAACGCAAACACCCTGATCCATGTCGGAGTAAGTCGCGCTCTACCCTTCGCGCTGTATCACGTCTGAAGATTGGTTCCATACAGTTCCCACTGCACCGGATGGCACGAAATGGTACGCAATTCTTGTATCTGTAGCATTCCAGTTTACTCACTCCGCTCTCCAGGGAGCGGAACATCCCTGTATGTCTGTCTCTACCCAGGTTTACTTTTACTTACACATCAAGCAGCCACCTATCATTCCCTACTACCCATATGCAGAGAAGCAGCTTTAGCTCACCGCTTATGCGAATCACTGCAATTATATTGGACCGTTTCTGTTGCTCTCATTGCATCCTATAAAAGCGAAATCGCGACAATTGAAGGCGTCAAGGACAACAGCATGAGGGAATCCATAGTACAAATGGTAATTAAATATACGAAGCAAGGGATAGCGATATGTATGGCATCAAAGGAAAAGGCATCACGAAACAGACATCGATACAGGGACAGACATAGCCAGAAGACCAGCTGGCGCCGGACTGATGCTCATTCCTCCGAATGACACATCAATATCCAGACTCTCCGCATCGTTCTCGCGAGGTTGCACAGGGATGGCACCCAGCGTTGGAGGCTCTGAGTCTCCCGTCTCATCCTCATCCTCATCCTCTTCATCCTCGTCGTCGTCTTCTTCGTCATCATCTATTGCCACTGCGGACCACTCTCGGTACACGCCCTCGATGTATGAGCTCGAGCGCGGTAGCCGGTACGGGTCGAATGGAAAGAACGTATTGAGTTCAGAGTGCATGGAATATCCCATGAGTGCCGCATGTATCAACGGCCCGCGAGTTGAGGTTGAGCTGGTTTGAGACGGGCTAGCTGCGAAGTCCGAACGCCTGTTCGCCTCGATGATGGAATAGCAGTATAGGAAGTCGGTAGCGTGTGCTACCCTGGCAAACTGCATCACTACGTTCGCAGAGCACACCTAGATACAGAACGTCAGTTTGACATTGGCAGCTCCTGAGATCTGCACACACCTTCAGCGGATTTAAATCGCTCTGCACAACTCGTGGCAAGACATCCAGCTCAGTCATCCACTTTGATACAGGTGCACGAGTCACACCTAGCTCGTCTACGTCCTCTTCTTCTTGCTGCAAGTCTCTCCACCGGAAGCAGAATATAAGGAACACCGCCTGAGCTACCGCGTAGAAGATACTGTGGTGCGCTAGGCTCGGAGGGATCGCGCCCGACTGTGTGACTGCATTGAAGATGTCCAATCGGTTATTGAGGAAATTGCACAGGCATGCCACCACCCTCCGCGTGCTCTCGCGATCGACGAATACAGCACGGCTGACAAAGCTAGCGATATAGCTTGCTGCAGCTGCGCGTGTAACAGCCGGCTGCTCTTCTTCCAAAAGCGCTTTGGACACCAGCATGCCCTGGAACAGATCACTGAACTCGGGGTCGAGGGACGAATACCAGAAAACAAGGAACTGGGTATACCGCGACTTGAACGTTTTCAGGATGGTGCGTTCGAAGATGGATAACAATGAGTAGAATTGAGTACGCTTGGCGGCCTTAATTTGTTCCAGGGTTTCAGGTGAGGAAGGCCGTGTAACGACGGGAGAATGCGCAGGCGATTCAATCGAGGGTGTGGAAGGAGTTGATGGAAGTGTTGATGGTGGATCTGACCGAATGTGAGTGCGGCTGAAATGATCAAAAACATTTTTGAGGATAGCGTCGAGTTTGTTGACCATGTCTTGCACGTGATGTACATTGGATGGCTCATCCACAGGTACTTCATCAAGGTCTTCTCCTTCGGCTTCCGATGAGAGATCACTAAAGGCGTCACCGTCTTCACCGTCAGAATCGTCATCCGAGTCTTCCTCTCCTTCTTGTCCGACTACAGTGTCGAATGGATCTAAATCGAAGATCTCGACAGGGTCATTCTCAGCCTGCTCTTCGAGCTCCTCAATTTCTACTTGTATCTCGACCTAGAATTTTGATGAGCACTGGCCTGCGGTCTCAATAACAGAATATCACGCACGTCTATTTGTATCGCACGGTCGACGATAGTAGCCAATATTCTATCAGACAATTCTGGGCAGTATTTCGTTATGCGCAGTAAGTTCCGAATGTAGGTAACTTGAGCAGCTTGGCTCTGTCGCTTGTGAGGAAAACATCGCACAAGGAGTGGCTGAAGAGCTGATGGCAAGGTCGGGACAAGTGATAGTAGATGTTGTAAGAGATGATGTAGGCGGTCATAGACCACACGGCGTGTCAAGGGGCTACTTGAGGACTCAGGTATTCCCGCATCCAAGGCTTGCAACCCTGATTCTTAACCTATAGATTTAGCATACAGAATTTTGAGATAGAAGGGAGACGCACGATATGTGAAGCCATTCGCTATCTTCTCGAGGACAATTGTTAGATACTCCGGCTTGGCGCTGATGAGCATCCCGATGAACGAGATGTAAGACTTTACAAAGTTCGAGTCCATGGTAGTCCAGGGCATGCCTACAACAGCCTCAACGAGGGCGGAATGACAGCGTTCTAACCGTGATACTACGTGTGACAATGCAATAATCCAAAGCCTCAGCTGTGTTGAGGACATCGCTGAGTCGTCCGTAATTTGTTTGGGATTGAACTGGTCAACCAGCTCGTCAAATGTCTCATTCATACCCTGTGGCGATGGAGACTTTCAGTCTTGTGACCCAATGCAATCTGATGACCTCCACTCACTCGAGCTTTCTGTTGCAATGCATTGCTTATTGCGGCCAGATACATATCTTTGTGGTATTGCTCATCTACAAAAGAGCTAGTGAGTCGGATGCTGCAGCCTATCAACTGAACTCACGCACCTTGTTTCACTCTAGAATTTGTCACGATAGGTCTTGTGCCGCTCAACGTCACAGAAAGAGATGATTCTCTGCTTCGTTGCTGTCCCGAACGCTTCTTATAAGCCTCTAAAGGATTTGTTGTTTTTGTAGACATTTCCATGAGACGGGTGATTGCAGGGAGAGGTCCTGATTTTGTTTGTCTGGTATTGAACGGCGAAAAACGAGAATGTGGATCCATTACAGTGCTATAAATCGTATATAGACCGCCTTTGATCCGTAATAAATGTGACAAGCGAGGATAATAGGTGTGTTATACAGAGGGGTATAGGTTGCAGGTTAACTTTCGTCGGTGGTTATATTGACGCTCATTGCAAAGTCGAAAAATGGATGACTAAGCAGATCAATCCTCTTGCTGTTTTGGCCAATCATCGTAGTATGATTGTGAAGGGGCTTGAGATAGGCGTACATGTCTATGTTCTCTTCTTGCCGCGATGAGGTACATTTGGCTTGATTGTGACCCAGTATGTACAATTACTCAGCGATATTCAATTGTGCTCAGTTCAAAGCTAGGGACATGACGACGCCACTGCGATCCTCCTTGCGATCCATTGTCCGAATGTCTCGCTCTTGGGCGTGTCCACGGTATTGAATATGTTTTTTCACGAAACATGAATTGATCTTATATGATTCTTAGGTGCATGGGAATGCGAGCGGGGATAACACAATCCAGAATGCGGCTCGCTGCCTATATGCCTTTGGAGCACCAGATAACATACGAGTGTATCCCGGAGCACTTAAACCACTAATCCGTCCAGTACGACACGATCCTGAGATTCATGGAATCGATGGCCTGGGAGGGGTGGAAGGGCTCCCCTCCCCTAACCATCCAGAAGTCATGGAACGGCTACGCGTCAATGGTGCAACCGTGAGAGCAACTGAAGGTATTGCGAACGCGGTTCGGACTACGTGGAACGAAGGCGCAGGTCCTCAAGTCACTATTATCTCAACTGGTCCGATGACAAACATAGCTCTATTTGTTTCTGTATACCCGGAGCTACTGTCCGGTATAGGTATGAATATCTACGGATGTCACCTACCCATCGAGAGCTCATCTCTCCTTTAGAAGAATTCGTCTTCATGGGAGGAGGAGTCGGACTAGGTAATCGATCTGCGTCAGCCGGTTTGTCAATTTATTTCTGTTGAGTTCATGTGTTGACCTCCAAACTATGTCAGAATTCAACATACTGTGCGATCGTGCGTACAGTTCTCGTATCTCTACGTCCATACACACGCATATTCAACACCAAGACTTGAACAGCTGAAGCTGCTCAAATTGTCCTCGATACCCCGGTCAAGACAACTATGATTCCGTTGAACGTTACGCACACTGCGATCGTTACCGACGCTGTTCATCGCCGCTTATTGTACGGCGGAAATCCACCGAAGGTCGAAGATGGTTCTCTTCCGCCAGCTTCGACACGCGTTCGTCACACTCTCTCGACACTCATCGGCTATTTTGCACATTCATACAAAGCCACTTTCGGATTTATGCACGGACCGCCACTCCACGATGCTCTTACTATCGCATACATCTCTTGCCCTGAACTCTTTACCTGTCGAAGATTCCGGGTCGACGTAGAACTCAGCGGAGCCCATACGTCAGGAGAAACAGTCGTCGACATCTGGAACTACAAATCATGCGATGACACATGGGGCCCTACAGGTAAGAACTGCCTTGTTGCGGAGACACTCGACGTACGTGCTGTCTGTTGACTGGGGTTGTTTACGATCTCATGCAGAAGAGACAGGTCGACGGGTTCTTCGAACTACTCCTAGATTGTGTTTCTCGCTGTGACGCTATCTCGCCGTTGAATACGAAACATTCTGAGTAGACAAAACATCATCAAACTATATCAATATCTTGAAAGGTTTGATATATGGAAACAAGAGTTCGGAAACAAAAACAGACGGCATCGTCCAGATATAAGGGTAACTATGTGAGGCAGATCTAGCAATGCTGAAGGGTATATCTCGTTGTAAAATGCTACAGATCAATGCGCGTACGTACATAATCATAAATGTCATTCAATTCAATCGTAAATCCTGCTGGCTCTGGCCCCGTCTACAAAAATCTTGCTGACGGGTCGATGTGGGCGCGCTCTACGTTTGCCGTCCCTCATACTTCGGATGGCTTGGTCAAGATCACCTCGACCTAACGAAAGCCCAGCAGCGCGTCCCTGAGAAGATGCAGGTGGCATAAGACCGTGGACAGTATTGTCGTTGAATTTGATCGTCTAGTAACAAAGTTAGTATCATGAGGACGGTATGATAGGTTTGACGTACCGATTCCTGCGTGGGTGTTGTCGGTGTGTGATCAACTTCAACCTGCGGAAGCTGCTGTTGAGTCGCTGGTTGCGCATCATGTACTTCCAAAGCAGCTTTCTGAAGAGTTTGTCAGTACCGGTGTATACTGAAGAAGCATACCACGGACCTGTAACGATGTGGAGAAGGTCAAAACCAGGCCGAAGAAATCCTCGGGTTTTGGTGACTCAGGGGAGTCGGGGACTTCTCCAAAGAAACTTAACAAAGAATCTAATTGTGCCTCAAGACTGCCAGCCATCTTGTTCAGCGCATCTACACTCCCAGTGACTTCGCGTATAAAAGGCTGAGTCATGATATCAGCACCGGAATCAACCAACCGACAGCCCGACTGACCTCCATAACGGAAGCAAAGCGGTCGTTCGCAGGGGTGACGATGCTCTTGAATTGCTTTGTTTCTTCTTGCACTTGGGACAGTCCGTTGAACAAAGCCTGCACTGAAGCAACGACTGTCTGGACAGATACTACATGCCCGATGAGCCGGGCATACGTCAGGGGATCACTTGTATGACATACCTCTCGCAGCAGCTTCTAGATGTGGCATGTCTTCAATGAACATGACCAACGATGGATCATTTCTTAGTAGAACACGCGCTATATAGTGAAGCAATGTTGGACAGTCACTACCTCCCTTCGCGGTTTTCGTCTCCTTCAACTGTGCCAAATATTAGGAGACGTCTCCGTGAACTAACGGGACTGACTTTATTCAAGGCATTGAGCTGAAACCCTTTGGCGCCTCCCCGGAACGTAGATCCATTCAAAGCATTACCCACGGACAAAACAGTCTGACTGTCGTGTGAGTGAAGCGTACTTGTGAGCTGACTTTAACTGACCTGCAGAACACGCCTGAATCGCGGCGAAGAGCGCAGTTCCTGTGTCGCGTTACGAACAATGTTCAATTCTGGCCTGATCTCTTCAACTTCCACCTCCAATTTACGACGATATAGCATGCACTCCAACCGTTGCGATAATCGAGGTATGGTCATGATCTGTCATATTGTTCAGTTTTTGCACATCGACTTGGGTTGCCACCATACCTGACTGAAGTACTGATCAGCCTTGGCGAGTTTACTGACTTCTCCGAAGTCTTTGATCCTGGTGACCTGTGTAGTGAGCTATCAGTGTTGGTCCATCTTCATCACTTCTCGTAGCTGACCTCTTCGGAGGTAGGTAGCTGTTTTCCAATTGCTCTAAGTTCGTCGATCGAAAGTTTCTCGTCATCTACCTCCAGGATTGCAATCCGGATAGCAGGAAGATCCAGCTTTATTCTCGCAAGCATGATAGCTGACAATTGATAGTATATCGTGACTCAATGAGATGTTAACGCTGAGCTAAGAGAGTACAGTGCTCACCGACGTTCTGGGCGCGAGTGATGTCCAACAATGTAGTGACACCTGGCTTCTTCGTAGAAGATATTGAGAGCTGAGAACTGGTTGCAGGAGAACTGTCCATGGCGAATGCTGACTCAAGGTCCTCGAGATCCAAAGGAACTCCATTCACCGGTTCATTCCAAACCGTAGCTGATGTGACTGTCGGCTGAAGTTTGGTCCAGAAGAACGGTTTCAACCGTTTCGTCGGCTTAGTGGCGTGCACAGGAAGGCCACGCACCCCGCGGAACGCTGATGGAGGCGGAGGTGGAGATGGTATCCCACTTGTAGGGGTAGGGAAGGGCAGCATAGGTGGCGGAGGCGGGGGCGGAGGAGGCGGAGGGCCGGATACATCGTTGCTTGTACTCGATACCGTTGATAATGAGACGACAGGAGGAGGAGGCGGGGGTGGAGGCGGGGGTGGCGGGGGCGAGAGAGGCGACAGTGAAAGCATTGAATCAGAAGAAGGAACAACGCTATGTATTCCCTGTGATAGTGGAACCGGAGGTGCAGGAGGAGGTGGCGGAGGTGGTGGTGGCGGTGGGGCGGGCTGATGCTGCTGCTTGTCAGTAAGCTTGGTAGAGACCGCTGGAGCCGTGACAGCTCGTTTTGGCTTCGAAGGCGGTGGCGGCGGAGGAGGCGGGGCAACTCGATGTTTGAAGTCATGCTCAGTGATGAACTTCGGTTTGACCGCGAGTTCTTTCCTGAGCTCCTCAATAGTCTGAGTAAGACGAGTGATTTCGTCCTCCTTCTGAGTGATGCTCTCTATGGCACGACTAGCCATGAGCTGTGCATCAAATTCGGCCTCCCGGTTTTCCTCTCTGGATCTGAATCTTGAATATACGGATTCTAAAGCGCGCTTGAGGTATATAGATTCTTTCTCCTTTACCTCCATGGATGTCTCGAGGCTTCCAATCTTATGTCCAGATTCAGCATCAGAACTTTATGCGCATTCAAGACGAAGAAAAGGTACCTGAGTCTTCAAGTTGGAGATCTCGTCAGTCAAGGAGTTCCATTTGACCCTATCTCGCTCTCGCCGAGCTTTTTCCTCCTAACAGAAGGGATCAGGCTACAGCACGCGCGAGTTGGAAGTGAGAGTTACATACAGCCTCCTTATCTTCGACGGGCTTTTGACTTCTGTGACGTTCCAGTTCGGCTTGAAGTTGCAAGACTTGCTTCTCTTTCTGAACGAGCCGTTGGACCAGACCATGGAGATTTTGTGAAGACTGGAAGGAACGATGATTATCTGGGTTGGAAGATCGAGATGAAGGATGAGCCTACCTCTGCGCCGTTCTTGCCTGCACCCTTGCCAGACGGTCCTCCTGCAATAGGTGAAAGAGCTCTGAGAGTCTTGATTTCGGCGGATTGTTGCTCGACTTCATCCCGTAGACGTGATCGCTATATGGCCATTGTATTTAGGACTACGAAATGATGGACACAATGACGGTACTACCTCTTCTGTCAGGTCATCAACCTTGGTTCGAAGCGAGTCGAGTTCCTCTTTGATAACAGTATCATGTACACCGGTCGTGGGGGTTCCGTCGAGGCCGCGTACTACATCGCGTATCGACTGAGTAAACTGTTTCATAAAGTCATGCCATCCTTCGCCACTAGCAATGGCTATGAGATAGGCAGTAATGAATATTAATCAAAGGACCTACAGATCGGTGATGTCCACTGCATGCTCCACAAATTTGCTAATGATAAGAAGCACATCAACTTTGAGAGTTCTGTTGAGAGGGGCGGAACCATCAACAATGGGGAAAGATTGCGTTCAAGTAGGAAGGTACTTGCGGGTCCATGTCTTTCCCCACAATGCCGAGAAGGCGTGTAAGCGAGTCCACAACTAGTGGAAATAGGTCATCGGATTGTTTGGCAGAACGAAGGAGATCTTCCAGTGCGGCCTCTGATGGAGAAACCGTTCGACGGTGTGCAGCGAGACTACGTTCGCGAAGATCTTCTTCATCTTCAAACTTTTCCTCAGTGTAAATGTCTAACTGTGTGATCAACGAATCTGGAGCCTTGATATAGCGCAAAGCCTATGGCGCATAAGCGTCAGTTTACGGCAGATGAGTTGGACTATACGTCACATACAACAAGTGCTTCATTCAGGCCACGCCTGCCAAACTCCTCCCGGAGCAAGATTCTGTCCTCCAATGAGTCAGGAAAGTTGGTGAGAGCGTTAATAAATGCCATGGATGCGGTACGAGCTTCCCATACGCCGTCTTCATCATTGCTATAACCAAGTTCACCGGATTCGTTTCCTATGTCAGTAGTATCCGGAAGTCGCAACGAGCCGATCAACTCTTGAAAGCGGAATATTTCCCCAAACTCAACGCGGTAGTCAGATAGCGCAGACAGCACAACTTTATGCCCATCCCTGGGAGAAACATAACATATCGCGGCGAGGACATCAGATGTGAGAGCCCTCAGTTTCGTGGACGCCCCGTGCAGCGAGTAAGCGACATGAGATATTAGAGTGGGGCTCGATATGCCACATCTGAATCCAGGCTAGCATAGCTGGTCAGTCTCAGCATATGCGATGATAGAAACAAGCTCACATCAGTGTTGAGAAGAACTCGTATGCATTTGATGACTTCAAGAAGCACAGTCTCTTCGACATCCTGTAGTTTCTTCCGCTTCCCGTCTTTCGCCACAAGACTGGCAAGCAGATTTCCCAATGCATCCATGCCTTTGGCCCCCGTCACGAACTCTTCGATCCATAACAGATCAGCCGTGGAGAGGTGAACCCGCAAGGAGATAAGGTGCTTGACAAGCTTCATGTCGCTAGCCTTGCCACGTCGGATACCGTTCACATACCACTCGGGGGTTTTCTCGAGCTCCTTTAGCTGGCCTTTATCTCCAGATGTAGCACCTTTCTCTCCGCCAGAAGAGTTCCACCAGCTGCTCCATAGCCCTCCCGTACTCTGCGGTTGCAGGGGACTCGTTTCGGAAGGCTGGTCTGATGTGTCGGAATTCCTCTGGGCCGACTCAAAATCTGAACTATTACGAGGCGAATTCGTAGGAGAGGAGCTGCTACTTGCGCCCCAGCCTGCTATTGAGAACCGTCTCAGGATACCAGAATCTCCCGTAAGCTGAGGAGCGATGCGTGGAATTATGCCTGATGCACTTGCTGGACTATACGTAGAAGCCTGTGCGGCATGATTGACTTGACGCTTGGTGGTAGTCCCCTTGGACATGCTGGCCGCACGATGCTGTCTAAACAAGTATTGTTTCTGTTCTGCAGGCAATTGATACATGGCATCACGTTTGGGGCCCTTTAATCCTAAGGAATCCTTTGCAAAACATTTAATATACAATATGGTCATGACGCAAGATACTCACAAGCATCTCTTCAAACTCGGTGCTATCCACTGACGGCTCAGGCTCCTCGATGGATTGCTCTCCGGCTGCTGCTGCCGCCGCCTTGAAACTCCCACCAGTATGCTGAGCGACCAACTTGGGCTCGCTGACAACCTTCTTTGCCAGAGTCCGCGCTGCTGAGGTAGATTCTGGAGAATTCACTGGGTGTATCCAGCTATCAAATATACTTGAAAGTCGATTTTGAGATATAGAGTTGCGCCAGTCGGTAGTTCCAGTCGCAGTAGGTGATTTGGCGTCTTTCTGTTTTGCCGTGCCGTCGCCTTCGTCTGTTTCTTCGTCGGACTCCTGAAGATCTTCGAGACGTCTCACAGTGTCCTCAGAGGGTTCAGTAGACATCGAGGAGGTAGAACGCGACCGAGTGCGACGATACCACTCGTCAGGGATGCATATACGAAAACTGCGCGAAGCCGATGGTGAGGGGTATGGTTTGAATGGGGTATCCATAATATCTGATACGCGTGTCTCAGAAGGTACACGAGACGTCCCTTCAAAACCTCGGGCGTAAGACGCGAGAAACAACCAAGCTTGAAGCGAACTTACTTTCTGCGTCTTCGTCTGTCCAGACCTCCTCAAGGACATATTCCAGGGATCCTCCACCAGGAACGGGCAAGCTCTTTGTAAGTCCAAGTTCGTCCACTATACAGTTTACAGCGCTGCGGACATCCGTTGTTCTCGACAAGAATAATTTCCACTGGAACCCGTCGTGTATTTCAGGAACCCGAAGGAACGTGCACGTCAAGGTAAGGAATGGATGAAGCGATATAAGACGCAACGTCGGAGTGTGTAGGTGAGAGGTGAGAGGGAATGCAGAGAAATGTCGCTGCTCCTCTAGCTCGGACGGACCGGTGTTCAGCAGCGGGGCAACAGGGGTACTAGGGGAAAGTATGCCTAATGATACTCTTAGTCTCATGTGTAACTCGGAGTATGCACGGTATACACACCGTTTCCGAGGGCCTCGAGTTCCTCCTCTTCCCATTGACGTCCGTTGTGCTCTCTCCGAATTCTCTGTAATGCCCATCCGTATGGCTGCAGATCTCCAAGGATTTCGGAAATGAGTTCATCATTGACGACCAAGCTTTCCACAACATCCTGCACTGTTCCGTCACGAGATATAGTGGCGAAGTGGAGAGAGCCTGAGGGTAAGACGACAGGTACGATCAAGGTTTGGTCCGCCATTTCGCGCTACTGAAAGCTAGCGAGAAAAGCCCAGTGGTAATCGAGAGTCGTACAACAGTGAGTGTATTGCGATAATGAATGGTTAGTAGTGTACAAGCATATTCCAGGGAGCCGCAGAGATCAAGAAACGCAATAAGAGTGTGGAGTAAATGGGTCGCGCCGTCGCGGTACTGCAGGAGGACTCGACTAGTACGCGTGGTGTCTAAGATCTAAACGCTCAACGCAGGCGCACCGCCTACCAGTACAATATATGAGTTAGAAGACTGACACACTACTAACATACGACTATGTTACGTGGGAACCGGGTATCCATTATGAATACATAGATATAGGATCATTCGTGTCGTAGTAGGTGTGTAGTTCATCGGTGCCAATAGCTCACATTATACATACTAGTCTACTATCGGCCAAGCGCTGCGGTATGTTATCAGCTCGATTTGAGTGTTCCCTTGAACTTGCGTAGACTAGCTTCTAAGAAACTAAAGCGATGTAAATGTCAATATCGATTGAGAGATGATTCTGACTGTGACGCCCACCCTTGAATTTGTCCGTCCAGAACATCCTGCGCACCATTCGTCTCGTACCCTGTGCGTATATCCTTGACAAGTTGATAGGGCTGTAAGACATAGGATCTGATCTGTGAGCCCCATGCATTTTCCGGGAGTGTCTCGTATGCCTCATTTTTTGCTTGAGCTCTGAGGTTGTGCGAGGTCAGGACTAAGTAGGTGACATGCATTCGTACCATGGCATACCTCTTTTGCACTTCCCTTTCATAGAGTACGGACTTGAGGCGGGCGAGGGCGAGAGCTCGGTTTTTAGGCTGAGATCTTTCTTGTTGACACTGACATTACAGATTGAGCCATAAAACCATGTAGTGCGCGATCTTAACGCACCGACACGACTACTCCACTGGGCACATGTACTATCCGGACTGGCGCAGGGAGGTGATGAGCTTAGCAGCAACAATGAAACTTCAGATACATATTTACCAGCAGATTCAACTTTGTTTACGTTCTGGCCACCTGGTATGTATTGAGACACTGCACCACGCAGAATTCGGCTGATGCTCTACATACCTGCTCCTTGGCTCCGCATTGTGGTGATCTTCAGATCCGCAGGTTTTATTTCGATGCCAATATCTCCATCATCGTCAAAGTGAGGAGAGACACGAACACTGGCGAATGAAGTGTGTCTTGCACCTGCCTGGTCAAAAGGCGAAATACGGACTAAACGGTGCACACCACTTTCGTACTGTGCATATCCGTACGCATAAGGGCCTTCAACAAGCAATGTGGTTGATTTGACGCCAGCCATGTCACCTGGAGTTTCTTCGACAATTTGTACTGCGGGGGGTTGAGTGTCAAGATAGAGCGAGACCTTCAAATCTCTCACCAGTGTAGTTTTGAGTGTTCGCCCATCTTGTGTACATGCGCGTAAGCATTGCAGCAAAGTCACAAGCTTCTGTCCCACCCGAACCTGCGTGTATTTCGATGTAGGCTGAATTCTCATCAACAGGCCCGGATAACCACAGGGAGACAAGATATTCTTCAGAACGAGACTTGAGGCTCTCGAGCTCCGAGAGAAGCTCTCTCTGCATCGGAACATCAGCACTATCTAATGCCAATTCTACAGCGCGATGTCAGAGTAACCCCAACACGTATATGATATGATTCAGATACCCGTTAATTCAGATAGCTGAGAACATTCCTCTTCAAATGCTTGGTAGGTTGATAGTTGCTTCTGCAAGCGAACCATCCTCGTCTGATCCTTCATTGCTTTGGAAGTATGATCTATCCAGATGTTTTCGTCCTGATACATACAGCAATTAAAACCTTAAACTTCACAGAAAATCTCGCGTACCTCAAGACCAGCTTGGAGAGACTCTATTTGTGCTCGCATGGAATCCCAATCCGCAGAACCACCGATGTCGCCGAGGAACCGTCGTATCGAGCCGAGCCTGTCGCGCAGAACAGCCATCAGGGTCGCCTCTTCTTTAGATTGATTACGTGGTTTCTGAACGGCTTGCGACATGGCCCGGAAGTGTGCACTGGGTAAGGACATGCGGACACTCTTCCGGCGTGTTATGTTGCTCGGAGTCCATGTTTCCTTGAACGTAGCTCGAACCAATGTTGAAGCAGACCGACTACAACACCTGAGCATCGCAAGGGAGACCAAGAGGTTTTAAAGTGGAGGATGAGCGCATTCAGCGATGCTGGCTGTTCCACATGAAATGGTAATAGCGGAGAAAAAGCCGGCGGGGGCGCTTGCTTCACGCGACCTCCGACGTGAATATACATCTTGATGCACAGCAACGTTTGATCTTCACCACGACCGCGACAAATACCCAAACTCGACTATCTTGCTGTGGCTGCTGCTCTATTGATACTGAATCGTTGAATGCAATCGTGGATTTGAAGACTGGTACGTGAAACTATCAATTACATTGACGCGGACTGATGGTGTTTTGTCTATGGTTTACTAAACCAGTCGTACACCCTCCGGTGCTCGACTAAGACGCTGGCACGCTGAACAAACTCATTCAGCGTAACATTCACCATCTTCCAAGCGGACCTCACATTTGGAACGAAGTTGGCATGCTCAAACGGCTGTGGAAGCCAGTTGTCGGTGCCACACTTCTGGTCGGCGCACCAAGTTATCTGTACTTCAAGTACACGTCCAAGCCCGCGCCCAGGAAAACCTTTGACCTTCCGGTCAGGGTTCGAGGTCCAGACGGCAAAGCTGTGATGATGAACCGCCCTATACCTCTTTTAACCAGGGAAGAGGTCGATGCGCGGCTCAATGAACATGCTGAGGCTGTAAGCACAATTAGGCCTGGAGGAATCGTTTGGAAGCAGGCGACCGCTTTCTTGGCTGCGAACAGTCCTATCGAAGATGCAAACGCAAGCAAAATCATCGAAAGAGATCCTTCGGATGTCTCGTCTCCTGGAGACTTATTATTCTTTACCGTCATGGATGGCCACGGAGGGCCTTACACCTCGCGATTACTCTCCAAAGTCCTGATACCCGCTGTTGCATTAGAGCTTGCCTTGTTGATCCACGGGCCGGATAACGCGCCTCCGAAGGCCAGTGTCCTGCAAGACGTCAGGTCTCTGATATGGCCCGCGAAAACGACGAGCCCAAGGCCATCCGATGCAGATCCCCAACAGACCTCTCTCGCTATTCAAAGAGCATTTGCAAAACTTGATTCTGAAATTGTCGACTCTCCTCTTCGCCTACTCGCGGACGAGATGACCAAGAGCGGCGCAGACAAGAACATAATTCCCAATCTCAGCCAACATCCTATGGCAATTGCTTCCATGTTGCCAGCAATGTCAGGTGAGAGTGATCATATATATCTCTGAGCATCTGAGCTGAGGTGCGAGGAAATAGGAAGCTGTGCTTTGATGGCGCTATTTGATACCGCTCACCACAGCTTGTACGTAGCGTGCACTGGTGACAGCCGAGCTGTAGCAGGAGTCTGGGAAGAAGGCGAAGATGGGAAGGGTAACTGGCGTGTCGATGTCCTGACTGAGGATCAGACGGGGCGGAATCCCAACGAATTGAAAAGGTAGGTACACGCTGCACGGCACGTGAATTGCACCCGCTGATGAAACTACGTAGAATGCAGTCCGAGCATCCCGCAGATGAGGCAAATACCGTCATCATGCGGGGACGCGTCTTAGGGGGTTTAGAGCCAACACGAGCCTTCGGAGATGCTCGATACAAATGGTCACACGATGTACAGGCAATGTGAGCATACATGTGTTTTAAATTCTTCCTAAAATATATATTCACGCGTTACGCCCAGATTAAACAAAGCGTTCCTCGAAGGAAGCGGTGAATCCATGCGGGAAACGCCAGCTCTATCAAAGACACCTCCTTATGTAACCGCTCGTCCAGTCATCACTCACCGTAGATTGGAGTTACCTTCCTCGGAATCTATGCCGAAGCCGAAATCTGCCATACGCTTTGTGGTTCTGGCGACAGACGGACTATGGGACCAGCTGACATCAGAGGAAGTGGTTGCGCTAGTAGGAGGGTATCTGGCCGGGCTGAAGGGCGTCGTCCCGAAATCTGACCTCCCGAACCTGGTGCCGACCTCCAGTGGCATCACCGTCGAGGGCAAGGAAAAGCGGCGGAAAAGTGACAGCGGTTCTTGGGCTTTTGTTGATAACAACATCAGCACGCATCTAATCAGAAATGCGTTTGGAGGAGGCGACGAAGAGAGATTGTGTCAGGTGCTGAGCATTCCTGCGCCGCTCGCGCGCAGCTACCGTGACGACATAACGTGCACTGTTGTATACTGGGAGGAAGGGGAGGGCTCCACAAAGACCTCAACAGCTTCTACTTCCAGCCCGGGGGTCAAAGCGAAACTATAGCTATCGTCGCATTCGAGTTTCGCCAATGTTGTTTTGCTCAATAACTTGGAACGTCAATAATTCATGTGATAAGATACAAGGCACGCGTATGTCCAGAATAAATGTCAGATAAGGACTACGGAGGCAACCGGCCTGGCGAGTCTAGTCAACTGAGAATAAAGGTGTGGAATGGGTTAGAAAAGACGTGGTCTTCTGTTGAAGTTATTCCGATTATTCTTTCGACCATACTTCTGTACTGGTGACGTGTTACCACGCAGGTTGTTGGCACCTGAAAGACGGTTGAATGGGTTACCTGCAAAACGCTTCAAAGGATGCCGACGTGGCGAACTGGGCGGTGGCTGGCGGACGTATGCACCCGATGTGTTGTCTTCCTCTTCAGGCTCGAGGGATTTCCGCTTTTTGCTGGTTTTGTTCGAAGGTGTACCGTAGAATGATGACGTAGGCACCGGAGTGACAGATGGGGAAGGTTTAGCGGCAGGGCTTGTAACAGTTAGCTGGTCAGCTACTGCCGTCGCGGAAGAGCTGGACGTAGAGGCTTTGGGCTGATCCAGTTTCTCACCCATATCGTCGTCGTCATCGTCCGAGTACTGAGAGAGGCTCAGCAACGCCGAAGATGGCTTACTAGGAGACGCAAGCGTAGTGGACGACGCTTTCTCAGCTATCCTCCTCTTCAGTAGCTCTGCTTGTGGGTCAGCGCCAGCCGATTTCCCACGCTCGACTGATGGCGAAGGCGTGGCAGCGGCGGTCGCAGCTGGAGGAGAGGGCAATCTTGGCCCTATGAATCGCTTCGGTGGTGTCGGTGGTTCTTCCTCCTCATCATCGCTGTCCACTCTCTTCCGACGTTTCATTCCCGCTACTATCGGGGTTTTTGCCGCCGCTTTGGTGAACGAGCCGACAGCAGCTTCAAGAGCCTGTCCCTTCTCACGGATATAGAAGAGCATGTACGCATTTTTCATCCCCAGAGGCGCGCCCGAGGTGCGTACAACGGACTCGTCGTTCATCTCAAACCAGTGTCCTGAAGCATCCTTGATATGGGCAAAATAATGCCCCGAGTTGGGTCCACCGCCCGCGTGGGATATGACGCCAAAAAGGGAGTATGTGGGTCCATATTGACCTTCGCTCATGATGGGTTCAAGCGACAAAGATTCTTCGTATCTTATTGGATGGCCGATCTTGCGCCCCATAGGAGAGAACCGCTTCAGATGCACGGTCAGGACCAACGGCGCCTCATCGACAGTAAATTGTTTATTCGCCGTTACATGCTTCTTGCACCTGTCGTTGTGGTTCAGATTATATATCGCTGACACTTTGGACGAATACGCACTTCTCGCATTTGTACTTATCGGCTCCTTTCAGGTGGTCCACAGCCACAAACTTGCGCAGAGCATCTCTCAGAGTGGTGACACCATAAATGTCCACACTCAGGTCAAGCATGCTGTCGAAGGTATCACTGTTGTAGTGACACGACAAGCAAGTGACACGAGACCGAAGACGACCGCCAAAGATCTTGTGGACCCATGTTGTCTCCGCCAACTTGTGGTCTATCTTTCTAAAGACATTATAAGCAAGCGCCGGATGCGGCAATCAACCTTCTGCGACTTACGGAGAATGCCCAGAGAGACATGACTTCTGTAGAGCATCTATAGCATAACGTAGAAACTCGTGCGAGTCTTCTTGTCTACCTCTGCGTAGATGTTTTGCAATGACTGGGTATGGTGTGAGTGATCACAGACACGACGCTCGTGAGGGCGGTGTGACCTACGATGCAGTTTGGTAGCTATCACGTATGGGACCATTGGACGATTGGACTTGTAACAGTCTGTCATCAACTGTCGCATAGAACACGACATGCAGAACGCGCTTTTCGGCACAGAACCTAGTCATGAGACACGTGTTAAAATATAGCACAGTATATGACTGGGGAAGCGGCATACATGGATCACTCTTGGAGTGCCGCAGGAGCACCTGGAGCAGTGGCGGTGTGTGAAGAAGGCACTGCAGCGCGCTATTCAAGAAGCACGTATTGCCTGTGTTTACGAGTCCACATCCCTTCACAGCATTCTGTGGCCATGATACCTCGATCGGGAAGGGGTACAAGGATTTCGGAGGAGCACCTGCTGATGACGTCGGAGGCTGTTTAGCTAGCTTGTCGGGCGTGGAGGCAGATTTAGACGATCTCAAATCGTCATTCTATAGAGGCGAAAGTCAAGTAGAGTGCGATGCAAGGACGGATAGTCACTGACTTCTGGCCTGGAGGGCTTGGGCGTACCATTGATGGGTTGGTACTTTCCTTCCGCCACGGCGAATAGCCCTGACGATGAGCCCTCCACGAACTCAATGGCTGGAGGAAGCAGAGCGTTGAAGGCCTCTATATCCTTTGCTGGACGGTACTGGTCAAGATCTCTGCTTCCGATGAAGGTAGAGGTCGGAAGAATTGGTGCAGCAAGCATTTTAACGGGTCCTAGCCTGAGGAAACCCCTTCGCCACGCGTTGCAGAGCAGCAGAATAGAGTCAACGACGGTAATCCAGTTCGAGTGAGCGGGCGAGAGGGAGGGACGGTCTATCGTCTAGAGGGAAAGTGCACAGCAAGCTGTGAAGCGGCAAGCCAGGGTAATTTGCGAGCGCTAATCTACAGTGGCACGCAGGCTTTACTTGTTTGCTCGTATTTGTGTTTATACTCACGTGATGCGATCACCGCGACGCGTATCGCTATCTATCGCTATGGGCGGTGTGGCCGTCGAGGTCTCATCTCGACTTCAGCCCAGAGGCGGATCAGAGCAGGTCTGAACGGACGTATCGCGTTCGAATCCAGTAGATGCATTGCATGTCTATCGTCGGAAGAAAAATTTGGTGGTACAGAGCTACAAGTACACCGTATTGGCACAGCCTCGAAGAAAACTGTTACAAAGATTATAGCGATACAAAGGGTATCTAGTAGCTATGGTATGGTGTCAGAACCGAAGTGTCCACGTAAGAAATCGTTCAGTATCGCATGGCCAGCGTTGCTTGGCATTCATCAGAGACATAGGTGAAGCTATTGGGAGGATGGGACCAGTCGCTGGCCGTAGCAGCAGCAGACGGGTACTCGTACAATGTTTCTGCACTGCAGTCGTTGGTCATTGTCGTGCCCACCCCGGAGAAATGTTCTAACCCGTAACCCGATGGAAGAGGCGATGACGACGAGGGCGATGACGATGACGAGGATGACCCCGTAGAGAGGTATCCGTCGAGTACGTAAGGTTCGTAGGGGACGGGGTAACTGACGGGCATACAGGCCTGGTCGGGATACGCAGCGCAGTATTCCAAAGGCACGTGCATAGTCATGGAAGATCCCTGAGACAAGACGGAAGGGTTGTAGTCTGGAAAGCCGTCAGACACCACTGACAGTCGGTCAGATTACATCGTTCAGGGCAAAAGGTACCACGTACGGTAGGGGTCTTGCGGGCTAGGAGAGGAAGAGGAAGAGGAACTGCTCGCTTCGAGCGAGCGCGGTGTCATAGACATCGGTGAGGAGCATGGAGACTGAGAGGGACTTGATGTCGAGCTGTTGCTACGTGAGTGGATGTGCTCGAGCTCTTCTGACATAAACACCGGGTTATATGGGTAGCCACTCAGTCCAGGGATGCCAAGGACGTCCTCCTCCTCCTTGTGAACGGGCAACATAGTCGTGGGATCCGATTCATACATCTGAGGCTCGATCGCCATCTGGGTGATCTCCTCCTTGGTAAGAGTCCGGATTTTGTGTTTCCTGAGATGTGCGACGAACGAAGACCGCCTCTTGATTCTGTGGGAGCAAGTTCAACTCCCACGAACACCGAATTAGTACTCGTGGCATGCTTACTGAGTTCTGCACTCGGGCACGGGGCAACGGAAGCCTTGTATGCCATTGTGTTTCTCTCTTCTGTGGCGTGAACAGGATGACGGATCGCCAAAGGCTGCCGTGCATCCTCCCAACCCACACTTGTGGGGCTTCTTCTTGGTGCTGGGTAAACATTGATGAGACGAAGGACAATGAACAAGCCGCATTGTCTACATACTGGATGTTTGCATGCGTCTTCAATGCGGTTCCCTGCGTAAAGCCCTTCTTGCATATTTGACAGATGTAAGGCCTATGTGCGCGATGTTGGTGAATAGTCAAAGCCACGTTGTGATAAGAAACCAACCTCTCGCCACTGTGAATCCGTTTATGGCGGTTGAGATCTCCTTTCCGGCCGAAGACCTTTCCACACTCCGTACACCTGCATCCCTGCGGCGTACGGCGAGGTCAATGGGGTGTGCCACTCGCGGGAGAGGCTCACTCACCGTAACTTTGGACATGATGGCGGTTCGAATGATACCGAGGGCGTTAGTGTCGTGGAAGGATTATGAATGATGGGAAAGATGCTGAAAGAAGATAGGTCGTGAAAGTTTGAATAATGGACCGCGCACAGCACGTCAGATATAAATCAGTAAACGAGGAATTGCCGGCGACCCAGAGACCCTATGCTCTGGTGATGGCCGACCCAGTTGGGAACAAGGACAAGGAGAAATGTGACGGGGATTTGGATTTTTATCGGTAGGGGTGGTTTCCTGGGTCGTTTATAACATTCTTGACCATGATCGGTCTGATCTGAGAGATTGAATCGTATTTTCCTTAATTCTGGAAGGCTGCATTGAAGATAGGAATCCTAATTGTGTTTGCTAGTATCTCGGAGTCTATGTCATTGGAACTGCACCGCAACCTAGCGAGCTGAGAGAGGGTGGAATGACTTTTTGTAGAACAATTAAATCGCTGGCCGTTGCTGATGAAAAGGCCCCGGGTGCACAGCGGATCGGGCCTGAAACAACCATCGGCCCCTTCGATGATCCTTAACCCTGCCGGGAAAGCTGTCGATCCAATTGAATCTAAGATCATCTAACAATGAACGTCGCGGTCGCGGTCACGGTCGCGTACTGTACTGATATGACCAACTGTTCACGTCACGGT